>JAECMU010093810.1:0-10051 GCA_016106625.1 Dracogyra subfuscus | reverse complement strand
TAAGTTTTAATACTTATTGTCAAATGAAGTGAATAACCAGATATACTACATGCAGTAATGTAGGTGTTTAGTCACCAAAGTATGTAAGGTTTATTACGCCAGTAATGATTACTTGTGTATATTGAAAGTATGTCATGTATTTCAATTATAGTGTCCCGGAGCGGATCATTTGGGCCAAGGGACCAATATACCAGTCCGGTGAGGGCCGTGAAGGTTGTATTTGCGGTCTGGTGTGGTTAGTCGACATGGACAACCCAGTATGCTGATCGTCATTAGCTGGAGGTGACGATGTCTGCAGTAATTCCAGTGTGTTCGTCAGTTCGTCGTTGGAACTGATCTAGTGTGGTGCCGGTATCGTGATCGTGATTGTGATGGTGATGTGGTGTGACTGTCGTGCCCCTGAGACAGTGACTAGCGTAATGTAACTGTACTGTGTCAAAGACTAAAACTGTACATAAATATATATATATCTACAGATCTGTGCTCGAGCGGAACTTTTGAAAACTTTGGATGAATAATTAGTGTTCTTAATTTATTATATTTTGGGGGGGTGTTTAGTGTTGACGAGTAGCTGTGTGTAAGAATAGCGTGTGTGTTGGTGTGTTTTGATGTGTGTAGTGTTGGATTTGTTTGTATAATTTTATTTATGCAACTTGTATATACGTTTTGTTTGTGTTATTAAATGTTTAAAATGTTCATGCTGTTTTGTCGTTACTCCAGTTTGTGACATATATATATATACCAGTTTTTCTTTCTGGAGAAATTGTCTGAATTCCTTGTCTTCGGGAAGAACGTCACACAACATAAAAAACTCTTCTCGTTCACCTGAAACAAAATAAATAAGAACAAACTTCAATGCTATGTAACAGCCAATATATTTTCAATTTAACAGCAACTCTTCGAGATAAATGGTGTAGTAATGAGATTGAAATGTTTAACATCATTTTACAAGTTATTATCTTGCTATAGTATACTAACACACATTTATTTTCAACAGCCACTACATATTCTATTCTAGTACCGAATTGTTCCAAATATTACTGCAGTGTAACCTGTCTAAACTGGAGCCTGAAGAGACAGGTATCCTGTCAAAATTGACCAAGTTTCACGATTCTGAATTTTAAAAATTTTAAAATGCGTCTTCACCTATCTAAAAAAAATCTCATCAGGAGCAAAGATCTCAATTATAACAACTAAATAAAGAATAATTGTCCAACAACAAAGTACAGTTTATTCAAAGGAGTTCAGAGTTGATAAACTGTAAAACATTTATTTGTATCACCACTTTAACAGTCTGTGAAGTATCTGCAGGCTACAGCAGAAATAAAGTCCAGCCAGTATTTTTTTCGCTAAAGGTTTGCAAACTATTTTGACTGGTTCCTGAAGCTGTCATTCAGTTTAATATGTAGTGTAAAAATCAGTCTCTTCAGATAAGTGTTAGCGACAAATGGCTGGCTGAACTTACTCCTGACAAAAGACTATCCCATCTGTGTAGGTGCAAGATTAAGCAGTAAACCTGGTAAATATGACACTATGTGTTTGCTAACATGATTAGCTGCTGTTCTGGGCCATGTTCCACGAAGAGATCTTGGCCCCAAGATCGCCATAACTGCACAGCTGACATATGCACTTACGGTGATATTAGTGCTAAGATCGCCGTAACTGCACAGCTGACATATGCACTTAAGGTGAACTTAATGCTAAGATCGCTTTGTGGAATGGGGCCCTGTACAGCAACTAATCATCAGTTTTACAGCAATTGGTTTTTAAACTTTATTGAAAATTATTAATTCCGTTTCACAAAGGGAATTCCATCTGTTTTTCTGCGATCGTGGAAAATCTCTGGGTCTGCATATAAAATCTTCATTCCTGCAGCCCAACCACAAAAATAATAAAGTGGGTATCTTACTCTTTTTACCAACTCAAGCAATCATTTCTGGCATAAATACAAAGCGACGGTAAATTCTGGCAAAACGCCTGAATTAAATTTTCTTAATTTACATTCTTTGTCCTTAAAATAATTCAAGACTCTGTTCTATGAAGTGATCTTAGTGCTAAGTTCACCTCAAACACATAACTACTTAAGGTGATCTTAGCCCTAAGGTCGCTACATGGAATAGTTCCATGGTACCTCACCACCCACCCAAATGTGAGATTAAAAATTAGGAAAGAAGCCATGTTCACCTATATCAGTTGATGCTGTATTTGTTACAATCACAGAACAAAAGTCTGACAGCGACTGGTCTTTCAGTCTTTCTTTCCAGTACAGTATGTATCTGTAAAGACAAGCACACAAACATTGTGCATACATTTCTTTGTTTTTATTTTAATCTTTTAATCCACTGCTGGCCCCCTTTTTTCCTTTGAATTCGGTCTCTTTTCTTCCTGATCTGGTAGCTTCTTCTATCTTTCACCTTTTTTCATTGTCCACATCCACATCTCAGTCCCTTTTTTTTGCATGTATTTCAATGACACTTGCATGTATAAGCATCTATCATCATGTGCATTCATGTGTTGTTAAATAAAATATCCCTTCCTTCTTTGTATTCCTGCAAACATTTTTTTGGGGCCTTATGTATAAAATTAAAAAAAACAAAAAACAAGAGTATACAACTATATTATCTTTCAAACTTCAAAACATAAAGGTATGGAATATCTAATTGAGTAAAATCACAGAGCTACTTAAATTTGAATTCCATTAAAAATGTATTGTATCAATACACCCTACGGGTCAGTATACAATACAGGGAACACACAAACATGTAACAATGCAACGTACAGTATCAAATATATATACAAATTATTGTAAACACTTGTGTGTTGTACTGATTTTACGAAACAAGTATCAGGATTTTTGTATTGCCCAAGCGAAAACGAGGGAAATACATGAATCCTGACATGAGTTTCGTAAAATCAGTACAACACACATTAGTGTATACTAATATTATTATTTGTTTAAAAATAAAAAGAACTGTCTCAAAACGTTTCAACCACAACTAGATGGAGATAACACAATCTAGGACTGAGGAAGCAACCAAAATTACGTCATTACGCTTGTTATTACACATGTGCTTTATGGTTTCATTAATTCAGCTATGTTGAATCATGTAGATAATAATGACATACGTATATACATAACAATAAATAATTGTAGAGTGTGAGTAATTTTTGGCATGCTTCCATCAAAGAACTGTTCAAGCATGCCTGTCATGGGCACAACCTCTTACTTTGTCAGAGAGTTCTGTCCGTGACAGAGAAATAAATAATTTAGGATATTCCCCGTTTACAGGAAAGCAATTTTATGCCAAATCTGTTAGTAATATTACACATCAATAAATGAATGAACAATTCAGTCCTTGTCATGATTTGTATGAGTTATGACATCCCATTTTCCATAATTACATAATTATCTGCCTTTTATCAATGAAAAAACATTCAGGTTTTTTTTAGTGATGTCAAAGCAATCATATTCAAGTAAATGGTGCATGTATAGCAGGAGAAAGTTTCTAACTATAATAGAATTAAACCAAAGTTAGACATACTTTCTGAGATTACTGATGAGATTGACATCAGCAATGACAAACTTGTGTATCATGATGAGGTGGGCCAGTAGGTCTTCGTTCTTTTCCTCAATGTTGAAACTCTTCGCACAAAACAAGCATGGACACGGCTGTGTTTCCCGACCCACAGACTCGGAGGCAGGGTTCAGTTTGTCTAAAACATCTCCTTGTTCAGCTTCTTCTCCAGTGTCAAGATTCAAGGCTTCGAGAACAGGCATGTCACATGATCCTTTTGAGAAAAACACAAAACAACACATTGCTTATTACACGATCCTTTTGAAAAAACACAAAACAACAGATTTCTTGTTACATTATCCTTTAAAAACCCCACAAAACAACACATTTTTTGTTACATTATCCTTTTGAAAAAACACAAAATAACACATTTCTTGTTACATTATCCTTTAAAAAAACCACAAAATAACAGTCACATCTTATTTTCAATTATGCACTAAAATTTTAAGTTAAGATACCAGAGTTTGCTTGCTGAAGACCACATCTTAACTATGTACATTGTTTGAAAAACTGTCTTTCAATATGATAATAGAAAAATACCCATTACTGGATTTAATTAATACAGGTT
Source organism: Dracogyra subfuscus (assembly GCA_016106625.1). NCBI lineage: Eukaryota > Metazoa > Mollusca > Gastropoda > Neomphalida > Peltospiridae > Dracogyra > Dracogyra subfuscus. The sequence continues at coordinate 5,908 of JAECMU010093810.1, read as the reverse complement.
GTCTTGTAGTTTCAGAGCTTTGTTTTCATATAACTGTTTATATTATCTGAAAATTTGGCTTCAAATGGAAAAAGGTGAACTGCAGAATGGGGATTTCCATAATGCTGTATACTGATTTCTTGAAGAAAAAGAAAAGAGTTTAAGTTATTATTTGATAGTACAATATTATATACTGATGCAATAGTTATACACTTGAAAAGGTTTTTTTGATACAAACTGAATTACTTTTAAATTCAAGATTCAACATTCATTTTTTGGATTGGGTGACTTATACAATTTTAATCTGGAAGCAAAACATATTTAACCTAAACACTAAAAGGGGGTTCTGCCGATTTCTTCCTATAGTGTATATATACATGTATTAGCAGGGATCTACACAATGAGTAGAACACTTGCAAAACTTTTGTTCACAGACGACTGTTTCTTAAAAAGTAGTAGCCAACTGATGAGTACAAAATAATTGACCTAGTAAGCACAACCAAGTTGAAAATGCCTATGAAATTAACAGTTATTACTACTATCTTAGTAATTTGTGTAACAGGATTTCGAAACAAATCATATTTACTTCCTATGTTACTTCACTGCTTTACTATTACTGCTTCTTAGATCATCAGAATTTGTTATAGATGCATTTATTTTTTTAGCCTTTTTTGCACCTGAGCATGTGCGGTATAATATTATGTACAGGATGTTTACCGGGGGTGTTGCCATATATACTGAAGGCCAAAAAAAACTTTACCATTATAAATTTGGAATTTAAGAAAACATTAATTGCTTTTAAAAAACTGAATCCAAAACACATAGCCCAAACACAACAATAATGTATGCAGAAAATTATATCCGCCCACTGCATGTTTTGGGTGGAACACACAGAAAAACTTGTGCACTATGAATAACAGCAATTGCACATGCAATAAGGGTATAAAAACGGTTTAGACAGCAAGTCAGACATTCAAACAGATAAAAAACCCACCATAGGAATGCCACGACTGACATCAGAACAATGCGAGAGAGCCCATGGGTATGATACAGACATCAGACAGGCCAAGAACAGGCAGACCCAGGGTGACTTCGCCACCGTGATGACCAGTACTTACGTACCTTGCATCTATGAAATCGCTTCCCGACAGTGATGTCATCAGCAATGAATGCTCTAGGCCACAGGGTTAGTAGACAGACAGTGGCAGATGACTCAGGACTCTTGGAATAAGGGCTTACAGACCATATTGAAGACACTTACAGACACCACAACATTATCGTTGGAGATTGACATGGGCAAAGACTGTACGACGTTGGCAGCGATGTGATTGACTGCGGGTTCTTTTCACTGATAAAAGCTGGTTCTCTTTGTTCAGAATTGATGGAAGACAGCGTGTGTACCACTGATGGGGAGAACGAGTGGCGGCTTTTTGCGTTTAGGAGGTCATGCCATATGCTGTAGGGAGTGTCATGGTGTGGGGAGATATCTGTGCACAGGAAAGGACACCATTGTTCATCGTTCATGGAACCGTGACAGCTCAGCATTACAAGGATGACATTCTTCGTCCAACTGCAATACCATTTCTCCAACGGCAGCCACATGGTGTCATTTTTCAGCAAGACAACGCCAGACCTCATACAGCCAGAATCGTACAGAACTTCCTTAGAGCCAACAACGTGAACATATTGCCGTGGCCTGCACGCTCCCCAGACATGTCTCCCATAGAACACCTCTGGGATGTTTTGGATTGCCGTGTTCGACAACAACCACACCCTCCAGCCAACCAACAGAAACTGATCCAGGCCCTTCAAGAAGAATGGCAACTCATCCCACGTGACCTCATCAGATTTTTTCTATGTGTTGGAGAATTATTGCTTGTATTGGGGCAAGGGGTGGTCACACATTCTATTAATGTGACTTGTTATTGGACTTGAGTGATTATCTGTATGCTTTGCATGTTGTCCATGAAGTTGATAGCTCATGATCAGATGCTGAATGACACTCATTTTTAGTTATGTTAATGTTGACATATTGATCTCGTCAATATATTTTACCTCATGCAACTATCTTTTGTTGTTTTTACACCAGAGTGATTTAAAACTATGGTAAAGTTTCTGTTGGCCTTCAGTATATTTTATAAAATTATATATTTGGCAAAACTGTGGTGAGTAGATGAAATGATTAGACTATTGAATATACAGTGAAACACCGCTTTTAAGACCACACATGGGACTTAATAAATATGGTCTTATTAGTGGGGTGATCTTATTAGTGGGTTATTTCCCTTTTAAGTTGATTTCAAATTATATAAAATTTGAATATAAGAAATATATTGCAAATATCATTTATTTGAATTATTTACAGTGAGCAGACTTGTGGGTCACTTGACTGACTGCAGTATGAACACAACCAATCAGTGCTTTACATCACTCATTAATATTAACTATAGGCGACAATGGTTTCCGGAAGCTAAAAGTACCAGTATCCTTTTTATGCTCTACAAATTAAATTTACATGATGACTCTTTGACTATACTACCTGTCATTTGGTAACAATCAGCAAGAACAAAAGAAACACTAAATGCCTGACTTTTCAACATTTGCGTGAATGAAAACTGCAGAAAACTATAATATAGTCGCTTTGTCAGGGTCTAAATGTAATATAGTCGCTTTGTCAGGGTCTAAATGTAATTTAACAGTAATTTTAACATCCTCTATTTTGTACGATACCTGTATCCATTTTTATGTTTAATACACACAATAAAAGTTATATTTTATTTCAGCAAAGAAAACATTTTATTTTTTTATGGATTTGGCAATCTCCGATGGAAACACCTCCCACTTATTTGGTGCTAAATTTATCTTTTGTTTCTATGAACTATCATCTAATATTTTATCCTCATTTGCAGATATAATTGGTTGAAACTGATGATTTTTACTTTCTTTCATTTCTGTCATTCTGTTTATTCAGCAATTCTTTATGAAATATTATAAACTTTTAATTTTGGGGGATATCACTGCTTATAAGTATAAAAACAACAGAAGATTTTGGAGCTGAATGGAATTATGTGCATGGTCTCTGTATTAGTTACCTACTAGTAGTATTACAGTATATGAAGCCTGCTCTCTATTTTATACCAACAATCACTACCAATGACCGACTTATATGAGTTAACATTAAGTGTAATAATTACTAAAACCTGCACTCGCTCGATGTTTAGATATCTTCATTTTTGGCCTCGACAAACAAAAAAAAACCCTTATTTACCATGGCTGATTAGCCCCATGGATCTCTTGATCAGGGTTTGGGACTTGGACCTGACCAAGAGCTTGCAGTCCCTGACTTCTAATTTTATCACGCCTAAGGATTGATCCAGGTTGACAGCTCTGCATAATTGTTATATTTGTTTTCTTAAAATGTTGTCTGTTAACATTGGTTCTCAAGGGCTCCATTTTGTAATTTGCTTTAAAATATATATATATTTTTTATATTATAAGTGGATGTTTTGTTGAACAACATACCTGGGCATATGTTTTTATAAACCCCTGTGCATGTTGTAACCTCACCGTGGTGCAGGGGTGTAACATTCTCTTTGTGAATGGCCAATACAGCACAAAATTAAAGTTTTGAGTAAAATTCAGTATCCGTAAAATTCTGTGATATTAGTGTTTTTGTACAGTTCTTTACACTGTTTTTGTTTGAACCTTGAATTTCTTTATTTATTTGCATTACCATCGTGTGACACCCAATAGCTGATGTATTTTTCGTGCTGGGGTGTCGTTAAACATTCATTCATTCATGTTTTTATAAAAGACTGAACATTTTGTGTTGGAAAAGCTTTTGCTGTAAGCTTAACATATCACCCACTGAAACAGGAGACCTAGATAACAATATTTACTGCTGATGCATGCTACAGCTTTTTGACACACGTGCAGTAAAGTTGGCTAGTTTATAGTTCACCAAGATAAATCTTGCGTGCAAGCACAAACGGCGAGGTTTACCTTGTCAACAGTTTGTTTTGTTTTGTTTAACGATGCACTCAACACATTTTAACTACGGTTATATCGGCGTCGGACATATGGTTATGTCGAGAGAAAAAACCCAGTGGTTAGCTGACGGGGATCGATCCTAGACCGACCGCGCATCAGGCGGGCACTGTACCACTGGGCTATGCTGCCCACTACTTTGTCAACAGATTCCACCATAAGCAACTTCTGGAATTTTGTTCGGAACGGTTAAAATAACGATTACTATCATATGTTTACACCCTAATCGTATATTGTGATCTATTTCGAGCTCACTGAGACCAAGGAATACTTACTTTGAAACAATCTTCACTTTGAATTAAAGGAAAAAAAGTCTGACTATTTCAACTGACACGCATGGCGACGTTCTAAACACTGGACTTTTTCCTTTAATTCAAAGTGAAGATTGTTGACAGGGTAAACCTTGCCGTTTGTGCTTGCACACAAGGTTTATCTTGGTGAACTAGCTAGCTTAGTGCTCATGTTAAGTGTAGAAATGCTATTAAAAAAGTAGAAGTTTTAATAACAACTGTCTGTTTATAAATACTGATATGCTTTAGAACCGAATGCTTATGCTCATCGAAACTGGTGATAACATTATAATTAATAAATAAAATGACACTGGTCAAAGTAGATGTCCATTTTTTATTTTGTCACAATGATTTGTTAAATTAAAATTGGGGCAAGTTTATCAAAAACTGGGGCGAGTTGATCAACCACTAGGATGAGTTTTGTAACTTTTGGCGGACGACTTGACAAAACAGTTTGGGACGAGCTGGTAGGGGACGAGTTGATTTTGTGGCGAGTTGAATTTGATTAGCATCCATTTATCGTAGTCGGACTTAGTGAAAATTATGCTCGATATTAGGTTATACCAAGTAAACATGACATATTAATTGTTACATCATTAAAAAATTTCAATACAGTAGTAATTTTAAATCGTCACAAAGTAAAGTTGTTGAAATTTTAAAAAGAAAAACATCAAAACAACTACCTTCCATGGACGCAGACATGTTTTAGTCCAGCAGAAAAGATCAGCAACAAAATAATCATATAAATATTGACGTATATGAATAGAGACATTTTTATATGTACACTATAGAAGGAATTTATAGCATTTTACTGCAATTAATAATTATTATTACAAGCTACTTTTTAAAATAAAATTAGAGGGTTAACACCACGTGGTTCACACGTGATAGCCTGCAAAATTTGTTTACATATAAAACAAAAGGAAGACGAAATAAGAGTCAAATTACTATCTTTGTTTAGATTTGAGAATGAAATAATCATGGATATGCAAATTAATAATATTTTTATCATGATATTAAAATATATTCGTAATCCGCAATGATAATAATTATCGGTATTTAATTATACTATTATTTTCGAATCCATTTTCGAACTCCACTTCTGATTTTTAAATTACAAAACGGAAGTAAAATATAAAATTTGGGACCAGGAAGTTCGTGCTTTTGTTGTTGCAGTTGACAGGAGGTACATTAACAAGGAAGTATAATTATGACAAGAATATTAAAATCAATGTAAGCCTCCTGTAACAATGGGCGACTTTTCATGGAAACCTTCAAAAAAGAAATATGGTGTTGGTAAGATAATTATTGATATTTTTCCTTTCGGTATTTTTAATAAAATCATGACAAATGTCATAATTTAAAATAACTTTTTATGAGGGTTACAGTTTGTATTGTCTCACGGGCACTACTAGGCTACTGCACAGACCATCTGTCATTACACCTTTACCTCATCAACTGTATAATGTAAGAGGTATGACTATAAACAGATTCATTGGATAACTCAAATAGATTTTGATTAATAAACTGGAAAGATATCCGCCCGTTACCCCCCATTTGGGATATAGAATTCAAGTGCTGCTGATGTCTGG
>JAECMU010093780.1:1896-15783 GCA_016106625.1 Dracogyra subfuscus | reverse complement strand
TAGTACCAATGTGTAAAGTAGCCTTGTGCTTGAAACATGTATGGGGTACCTGTCAAAAAAAGTGCTCAAATTTTGTGCGAAACTAGGGTAGTCATAGACGCTACCCGTTATCTCAGAACCAAGCAGCTTAACCCCCAATTTTCTCAGGATCACTTGAAGTGTAAGGGGTGGTAGTATTTATATCCGTGGCGTTTATGTTGATTGATACGCTGCAGGTAGGAGTTTTAGCCACATATGTTACTATTGTCATCTATGGGATTTGATTTGGTGGTATACACCCTACAGTACTGGAAATATACCAATGTGATGATGTCATAAATGTTTTACACGGCTGGAAATATACCAATGTGATGATGTCATAAATGTTTTACACGGCTGGAAATATACCAATGTGATGATGTCATAAATGTTTTACAGGGCTGAAAATATACCAATGTAATGATGTCATAAATGTTTTATAAGGCTGGAAATATACCAATGTGATGATGTCATAAATGTTTTACAGAGCTGGAAATATACCAATGTGATGTCATAAATAGTTTACAGAGCTGGAAATATATCAATGTGATAATGTCATAAATGTTTTACAGGGTTGGAAATATACCAATGTTCAATTGATCACTTTTTAATAATGTATGCTGTGATATGGCCTGTGAAAACATACCTATTGATGATAAAATATATTATGATAAATGCACAAATTGAGGTTTCTATTTTTTTCAACAATTTTGAATACATGGCAACCCTTTCAAAAATAGTTACTAAATACAAAATGGTGAATATCTTTTAAAGAGCTACAATTATTTTCATGACGACTTTATTTTAAAATGTCTTAATAAAATGAAAACAGTAGTTACCGACTCTTTTAAATGAATAAGTAAAGACAACTATCTTTTTTCAAAATTACAAATGTCTTAGCTACTACATATTAATGATTTTTTGTGCATACAGTACAAGTAAAAATATATAAAATTATGTAAACATGTCTGTAAATGATCATTCATATCACGAAGTAACAAATCCTGTTATTTACATGTAATTACGTACACTAAAATATATCCTGACCGTCTGATAGTATTACGTATGTTAATCGTAAAAGATCATACAAATCATAACAATCTGGTTGCAATAAATTACATAATTAAGAAATGGCACCATTCACCACCTGATATCACCATGTAAAAATGTTGAATGACGTCATTCATTTACTAATCCATCCATATATTCACATACACTCAAACACATACACGAAGTTAAACTCTGGTTTACGCATACGACTATGACAACATGGATTAATTAATAATTACTGGCTATTGGATGTCAAATATTTGGTAATTTTTACATGTCTTCAGAGTAGTTAAAGTTTGTTTTGTTTAATGACACCACTAGAGCACACTGATTAATTAATCATCGGCTATTGGATGTCAAACATTTGGTTCTAACTCGTAGTCATTAGAAAAAAAACATTATTTTTTCCAATAGCATCAAGGGATCTTTTATATACACTTTGTCACAAACAGGAAAACACATATCACAGCTGTTGACCAGTTGTGGTGCACTGGTTGGAATGAGAGAAAAACCCAATCAGTTGAATGGATATACTGAGGTGGTTTGATTCATTCAACCGATTGCCTTTTTCTCGTTCCAAACAGTGCACAACTGATCAAAGGCTCTGGTATGATAACGAACCCACAACAGCCTTACCATGGCCTTTGATACACCCATCATGGGTTGACATGGGGGGGAAAACCTAATTAGATAATAGATTCACTGAGGGGGTTTGATCCTGTAAATAATTACAAATCATGATGTCATTTAATTACACTAATCTATATGATAACAATCTCATTATAGTGCATCACATAACGAAATACTAAAACCCTACAGAGGCAGGATTTAGCTCAGTCGGTTGACTGCTCGCTTGAGGTACTTCCATCGCAGGATCAAACCACCTCGGTGGATCCATTCAACTGACTGGGGTTTTTTCTCATTCCAACCAGTACACCACAACAGGTCAAAGGTCATGGTATGTGCTTTCCTGTCTATAGGAAAGTGCATATAAAAGATCCCTTGCTGCTTTAGGAAAAATGTTGAGGGTTTCCTCTGATGGCTACGTGTCAGAATTACCAAATGTTTGACATCCAATAGCTGATAATTAATTAATCAATGTGCTCTAGTGGTGTTGTTAAACAAAACAAACTTTAACTTTGAAACGCTACATCACCTGAAATCACAAGGTAATTTACACACAAACATGCATGTACAAACACGAAAAAACAACACACACACACACAAAATAACACACATAGACATCTTACAGCAGCCAATAGTCCATATCCTTTAATGGCAAAAGAGATTTGCTTCACACTGGCTTGGTGGTCGTTCATAATCTCACGGAACTGTTTGATGAAGAACTGAAGAAAAAGATTTTAAAAATCACCTACAAATTATAGACAATACGTGAACAGTTTTTAAAGGTTTATCTGCTACTGAGTATATCAAAGGTGTACAGTATTAAAAATTATATTAAACTTCAATGTAAGCACAGCACTTCATAATTACAATTATAGATCATACCTTGAACACAGCTCCTTCTTTTTGCCCTTCATTTGCTCGGGAAACTAACATTTTTGCAACCTGAAGTAAAAAATATACTAATTAATCTCATTCCACCAATTAGAGACATAGTTAAATTATAGATTTACAGCTAGACTTGGTGGTGTTGTGGTTAAGCCATCGAACATAAGGCTGGTAGGTACCGGCTCCCACCCCAGAGTGAGTTTTAACAATTCTGTGAGTGTAAGGCCACTACACTATCTTCTCTCTCACTAACCAGCCTACTGTCCTGGACAGACAGCCCAGATAGTTGAATCTTAATTGAATAGATGCATAGCATGATCAACTATAGCTTGACCACAGAAGAAGAAGAATAGAAGCACAAAATATCATTGACATGAAATGAAACAGATTTACAGCTAGAATTGTCACAAAGATGATACTACTCCGACCAGATATTTTAGTATTTTATGATACACATACATCACGGACATTTATAAACCATAGAGCTTGACAAAAAATACTACAGTGCATAATAAAATTCATGCTATTTATGTTTTCTATTGACAAAATATTTACCTGCTGAAGAAATGATTCCAAGGCCGACACCCCAAGATGCATGAGGTCACGATTGTGATGGTGGCTCCAGTTCTGTAATTTCTCATACATTCCCTGCACATTTAAAGATTTAAATAAGTATAACAAACTTATATGTGAATAAAATTAAACAAACGCGAATTCAACTGCATATCTAGCACCATCGTTTAAGTTACACACAGAATAAATATGACAAAGATAGTATGACAATTCTGTTTGTTTAAAGAGCAAAAAAAATAAAAAATAAAAATTTATTTAACGATGCACTCAACACATTTTATTTATGGTTATATGGTGTCAGACTTATGGTTAAGGACCACACAAATATTGAGAGAGGAAACCCGCTGTTGCCACTTCATGGGCTACTCTTTCCGATTAGCAGCAAGGGATCTTTTATATGCACCATCCCACAGACAGGATAGCACATACCACAGCCTTTGATATACCAGTCGTGGTGCACTGGCTGTGACGAGAAATAGTCCAATGGGCCCACCGACGGGGATTGATCCCAGACCAACCGCACATCGAGCGAGAGCTGTACCACTGAGCTACGTCCCACACCCGAGCAAAAATCATTGCATATTTTTTATTTACATTATCAAAGGAAATTCTATTCATGTTGCTATATATTCATGGTGATTTTATTACCTGGTAGCTCAGTGGGCTACCACTAAAACAAAGTATGTTCATGGCCTGCATTAACAACTGTACCTGATAGTCATCAACAAGGTATTCACTGAACTGATCGGCATGGCGACTGAATAGTGTGAGTCCAGCCGCTGGAACTGCATACCGTGTATAGGTTATTCCTGGATCTATAGCCATTCGTGCAAACCGGAAAATCTCATAGGCATGTTTTGAACCTGAAAAATATATGGTCAAAACTACCTCCATTATTTAATTTTATTATACAAGTGATATCCAAATGTTTAGAAAAACTTTACTAAAGTATAACTGGTACACTAGTGTAAGACATGGTCGAACCAGACATGTCAAACTTAGACCATGGCATGAAAGGATACTCAGATTAACAAATATAGGACACTGCCATATAACAGGAAACCAAGACTGCTCAACATAAAAATATATACCGTATATTGCTGTGTATTAGCTGACTTTTGAAGTCTAGAAATACTTTCCAAAAGAAGGGAGTCGGCTTATACACGGAGGCAACAAATTGATTCATAAAATCCGATCGAAATCACTCTCGACCCCCGACTTACAAATTTTGATCAGACAAAAGGAATTTTTTAACCATGCAAGTAAAGACATTGTGGATGGTACTGAATTAGAAATATTAACACCTCATTATATAATATAATGCTTACAAGCGGCCATTTACCCAATCTCAGTGAGACCTTTTACCTGTTATAACACTAATCATTTGATCTGGTAGAATGCCGACACGATCAATTGGTCGTCTTTATTTGTAGACCAAGTCTTAATTGATAAACTATTCAGGACTAATTAAGCCCACGTCAAGGTAGCCTACCGACAGTTAATATTGCTTATGCATTGACTGTAAAAACAGGATTTATTGATAAATAATAGTGGTGTTAAAAAAAGAAGAAAAAAAAGTTTAATCAAGGATGCGCGAAATATTAATTCCGCGAACATGGTGATTTTTCTTTAGCGCGAAAATTACACCCCTCGAAAATAAAGTATTTTACAGTATATGCAGTGATATGTTGTTACAACTTGAATTGTTTATTTTCTTGTTATGATTTATCGGTGCTAAATTAGTCTTGCACGGCATGGAAGACGTTAGCATTACTATAACGATTACCGTGTCAGTAATAATTAAAGGGGAAGAAAATATAATGAAAAAGAAAAGCACAAGTTTGTTTGTTGACAGTATTATTGAAATCAATACAATGTACAACTGGACAAAAGATGACTTCGGCCTATAGACGAGGCCGATGATTTTGTACTTGATATTTAGGGTCAAACTAAGGGGTCGGCTTATACAAGGAGTCGGCTAATACACGGCAATATACGGTACATATAGGTTCTGGGTCAGCATATCAAAGCTGTAACCGAGATAAAAGGAATTCAACTGTATTTAAAAGGTAATTAAAGGTTACCTTTAAAGGTTAAAAGTTATAATGTACATATACAGTGAAACCCCTCAACACCGGACCCCCTCTAAACCGGAATCCCCTCAAAACCGGACGTTTTCTGCGGTCCCGTGATTTACACATCTTTTAACACTATATTTTACCCCTCTAAACCGGAAACCCCTCTAAACTGAACACCGGACAAACAATTCGGTCCCAAAGTGTCAACTTAGTGTAAATCCTACCACTGAAAACCGGACGATCAAACCGATACCAATCAAAATGGCGCCCACCTGTCTGTGAAGACCGATGGCTAGTGCAATATGCACATGCTCGAGATCGCTGTTATCAGTGTAATCACTGCTGCATACAGTACAGATACCGCTCAGCAGGCAAGATTAGCAACTTGACAATGAACAATTAAAAGGACTGATCGCAAGCTTTGGTATGGAGTTAACTACTGTAAACACATTGATTGTGTTATAATTATGGTTAACATTAGCAGAGTTCGGGTTTGGGTTAGATGTCTTTATTAAGTTACGAGTGTGTTTTAAGGTCTTAAATGTGATCCTTCACAAACATGTCTCATGATTTGCTTCAAAGACTGACACAAATAAAAGGGAATGTGTTGGGGTTTCATATTCATGTCGATTTTCAACATGACGGAATGTCCAGCTAAATGTCGCCGTGTTAAACTCAAAATAATTAAGTTTCAAAAGTGTACCTAAACCAATGTTAAGATCTTTGAGTGAAAAGTTTAGTATTGGCAATTTTTCAACATATACTTGTTGTTCTTGTTTTAAAACACATTAACACTTTCCCTATTTTATGGAGAACAGAAGGTATTTCCGTCCAGGCAGACCCCTGAAAACCGGACACCTCTGAAAACCGGACATTTTACTTGGTCCCATGGATGTCCGGTATTGAGGGGTTTCACTGTACAACAAGTTTACCTTCAGTAAGAGAATACATGTTTAATAACAGAAAGAAAGAAAGAAATGTTTCATTTAATGACGCACCCAACACATTTTAATTACGGTTATATGGCGTCAGACATATGGTTAAGGACCACAGATTTTGAGAGGAAACACGCTGTCACCACTTCATGGGCTACTCTTATGACGATTAGCAGCAAGGGATCTTTTATTAGCGCTTCCCATAGGCAGGACAGCACAAACCATGGCCTTTGTTGAACCAGTTATGGTCGGTGCAAGTGGTTTACTCAGGGTTTGGAGTCAGTATCTGGATTAAAAATCCCATACCTCGACTGGGATCCGAAACCAGTACCTACCAGCCTGTAGACTGATGGCCTAACCATGACGCAACCGAGGCCGGTTGTTTAATAACAAGAGGCCATCAAAACGTTTTTAAGGCTGGCTATCTCCTGCAGATGCCAGTTTAACCGTTAAAACTTTACCTTCTTCAGCTGACTGAGTGAAGTTCACAAGGTAACATGTCAATCCTTCCAGGCACCCAGCTATGATGGGAAGTTGAGGCTCTCGTGTTTTTGAACTCATCTAAAATGAAACACAGTATTTATAACAATCAAGGCATCCAGCTATGATGGGAAGTTGAGGCTCTCGTGTTTTTGAACTCATCTAAAATGAAACACAGTATTTATAACAATCAAGGCATCCAGCTATGATGGGAAGTTGAGGCTCTCATGTTTTTGAACTCATCTAAAATGAAACACAGTATTTATAACAATCAAGGCATCTAGCTATGATGGGAAGTTGAGGCTCTCGTGTTTTTGAACTCATCTAAAATGAAACACAGTATTTATAACAATCAAGGCATCCAGCTATGATGGGAAGTTGAGGCTCTCGTGTTTTTGAACTCATCTAAAATGAAACACGGTATTTATAACAATCAAGGCAGACCAAGACCTCCACTTTAAAAACAAGACAAAAAGGTGAATTTTACTACATGAAGGTTTGATTCTCACCAATGCCTATATTGCAGTTTCTCTACATTTTACAATCAATATTTATTAAACATGGCAAACACCATAATAACAACATGTGATTATCCTCTAAATTAAACTTAAATGCTGAGTTCACAGTTTGCATGCCTAAGTGATGATCAGAACTAATTATCTTTCCAGTACCTGTAAGTACTTAATTTCTGACTATCAGTGTTTACTATATAACATGTCGAACTATAAGCCACTTGACGTTTGTGCATCTGAAGACAGAGAAAAGTCTGAAAAGCATATTAAGATTAATTTCCAAAACATTATATTTATTCATTTATGCCATTTAAGAGAAAAACATGGTTAATCAATGAAACAAGATGATTGCATTTGGAATGTGTTGAATAATTTATTGTCTTTAACTAGTTAAAAAAGTTAAAAGTTTGTTTTGTTTAATGACATCACTAGAGCACACTGATTTATTAATAATCGGCTAATGGATGTCAAACATTTGGTAATTTTGACCAAGTCTAAGAGACCAAACCCGCTATAATTTTTTAATTAGTAGCAAGGGATCTTTTATATGCACCATCCCACATACAGGATAACACATACCACCGTCTTTAGTATACCATTCGTGGTACATTGGTTTTAACTAGTTTAAGTAACAGATAATGCTGCAATACTTTTTGTATTCAGTTTGGGCTACTTTTTACCTCTCCTAATACTTTCATTATACAATACAATGTAATGGATCTACAGCATGTATCTTATAAAGTTAAAAAGACAACCACAAATTACCTCAGCTTTCAGTGCACTGACATATAAACTGACCAATCTATCTGAGTAGTCAAGCATTTTCTCAGGATAAACCTCCGACAAGACACCAAGAAGATTCATGATATTTCCCTTCACTGAAAAAACAAACCCCAAAAAACAATTGAATTAAAAATTTCGTATATATCATTTTACAACTGTAAGATTAAGAGAGTGAGGTTGTGTTCTGGAAACAATACATATTATCAGACTTACCTGGCCTATGGACATATAGTTAATAACTAATGTAACATCTAATCCAATTATGACAGACAGTTTGGTTCTATTTTTTAAAAATAATAGTCAAATGACTAGTGATATTTTCTCTCTCCACACTCCCACCACCATAAAAGCCAAGTACCTATGATTAACAATGAAAAGTGAGACAAAAACCAACCTGAGACTTGTAGCTTAGAAACACTTTTGGTGAGCTCCATGAAAAACTTTTTAATAAGGGCATCGATCTTCAACTCCTCTCCCATATGGGAACCCACTGACAATTCTAAAACCTGAAGTAAATGTACAATGAAGTTTAAGAAACAATAGCACGTCAGTCATTAATTTGAAATAACCAACCAATAGTACAGTATTCACAAAGGTTCCAAATGGATGAAACTGCAATATACATTTCAAATCAATTTTCAAATTCTGAATTTTCTGACTTATGTTGATTCATCCCATTCTTGGCATGCATTATTACAACTATTGACGATCTAAGACAGAAAACCAATTAAAGACTAGATAACTGTTTTATGATATAAGAGGTAGCATACATTGTGTATATCCAACAAAATAACATCATATATTTTTCAAAACACACATTTCCAAAATGTCATAACTTTGTAAGCTAGATGTACATTAATCAAACAAAAATATTTCAATAGTAATTTTAGATTGTAGTTTGATATTATTAAAATGGTTCAACCTCAAAATTAAAATTTAATAAACTGTTTTAACGTAATAACTTTTAACTTTCTTTAGCATGCACGAAGATCAACATCCAGAGGTGCACCTACAAACCAAGTTTGACTAATCTACAACAAAACCATAACACTGTCCAAAACATAAAATTTGATGCTGTCACATTCACTGTTGGTGGCACAATTCGAAAAGTAAAAGACAAAACAAAAAGTATTTGAGGTGGTAGTATAAGGTGCCTCTATGGTAAAACGCTCACTTGATACAGCCTGTGATTGATTCCCAGCCTGTACTACACAACTGGTGTAACAAAGGTCATGGTATGTATTATTCTGTCTATGGAATGAGAATATAAAATATCAACAAACAAAAGGGAAAAAAATATAAAGTTCATTCTTAACGTGCTTAAAGAAAGCTATTTTCAGTCATATAAAATTTGTTTATAATGCACATGTGAATGTTACATACCTTGATAAGAACTGGGATGGCAGCATTCTTAACTTTGGCATATCGGTCACGAATAAACAAAGAAACACAGACTTCCTGAAAATTATCAAATATTTAAACACTTAGCATAGTAATTATGCATATAAGTTTGAGAAATACTGCCAGCCTCTATGGTAAAACGCTCACTTGATACAGCCTGTGATTGATTCCGAGCCTGTACTACACAACTGGTGTAACAAAGGTCATGGTGTGTATTATTCTGTCTATGGAATGAGACTATACAATATCAATTGCTGTTAACAAAAAAAAAGACTAGCCCATGAAGGGGCAGTAGCGGGTTTCCTCTCATTATGCAGGGCTTCTAGAATTTTCATAAAATCCACTAGCCATGGGATCAATGATTTTAAATTTACTAGCCATGATTAAAAATTTACTAGCCCTACTTTACCTAAAGTTAATACAATTTCACTAAATGCTAGTAATAATCAAATATGTTATCTAAAGAGGGAGATAGAGCTTAAAACACTAACATTGAGGGGTTGGGTGTGGGCAGGATATTTATATTTACAAAATATAGTTAACTGCACCATTTGACCCAAAATATTTACTAGCCGTTGGGCATGGCAATAGTACATATCATTGAATATAACTAGCCATGGGAGTGGGGCTAGAATCTAGAAGCCCTGCATTATGTGTAGTCTTTAATCATATGTTTGAGGCCATACAACCATAAATAAACTGTGTTGAATGCATTGTTAAACATCTTTCTGAGGTCTTTCTATGGAAGAACATTCTGGATTATTTAGAAGGAGGAAGTTTAAAATCAAAATGGCAAAGTTAAATTTTGTTTTGTTTAACACCTCATTAGTATCCATTGATTTATTGGATGTCAAACATAAGGTAATTTCGACATATATTTTTTAAGAGGAAAGATGCTATTTTTTCATAGTAGCTAGGGATCTTTTATATATGCACCATCCCACAGACAGAATAACACATACCACTACCCATGATATACCAATCGTGGTGCACTGACTGGAACAAGAAATAGCCCAATGGGCCCAATGACGGGGATTAATTCTGACCACATACTGAATATTTTCTTAGGACAATTTAAAATGTTACCTTTATAGATGCAATTTCCTGCTATTTGGGTGAAAGAATTTGTGTAAAGTATGTAAAAATGAAAAGGGGTTCAAGCGAATAACCCCAAATGTTTCAAGCATATCAGAACCATATTTAGCATGGTGGGTTTGCTTTGAAAAACATGAAGAAATCTTGGCAGGGTGCTAACCAGGACCTGATTATGGAGTTAAGAGACCTTGCATTTAAATAGACTCCACCCACCCAAAGTGTGAAACAATAAACAGTTTTAAATATCAAACCTCTGCTAGCAGTACAACATTTACAAATAGTTTGTAAATGGTAATACATACCTTGATATCAACAAGATAACTGACAACCTTCTTGTTTGCCTTTTGCAAAAATCCACTGAGAAGATCTAATAAAGCAGCTTTGGAATTCTGAAACTGAAAACACAAATAGTGTAAAATATACACCACCAAATGACAAATACTGTTTACCAATAAATAAAGTCAACATCTCAGTCATAAGCCTTTATTAAAATTACAAATGTAATATTTACGACATACATGTACCGTAATTATATAATTATGTAGTAGCTAATGTATTTGTAATTTTGATAAAGGCCTTTAGCCAAAACATTAATGTTGTTTAATGATATTTTTATCCCTGTGGAAATGTAACATCATTCGTACAGAAGTAAAAAAGTATTTAATCACCATTTCCCAATTTTGGAGTAAACAGTGATGATGTACTGATGTTAGTACAACTCAGCAATATGACAATAGTTTTAAAATGCGATCTCTGCCCATCAAACAGAATCCTAAAACTGTACATCATGTTGTAGCAAAATCACATTTTTCTCAAAAACGTAAAAGGATAGATCACTTTTTGGAAATCAACTGTGTAGATTTCTGAAGCTTGTATAGCAAAGCTTGATGTTCCTGGTTACCACTAATTCACATCCAGCCACACAGAAAACGTAATGTCTAGTCCTTGTTAAATGTTATTAATCTAATAGAGGATTTTATTAACTGAAATTACGACACCAGTTGACTTTTTCTATTGTAAGCTTTCTGTATCACATTTATTTATTCGAATAAATAAATATGCCAATTGGGCTTTTATTATTATGATGTTGAACTGCAAACCCTATGAATAAAACATCAAGAACGACTGCCTTGTTTGTTGATGCCGATACATATATTCAGTGTTGTCTTAATATTTGTAACAAACCCAAACTGAATTTTGTCTTCAAATAATTTTGTACGTACGAAAAAATCTTTTTTAGGAAATAAAATGAAATTTAACAAATATTAGAACAATCAAAAACACGTTTAATATACAGCCACTAATATTTTATGCGAAAAATATATTTGATATGTAATTATAGTTGTCAAAAAGCCTTTGTTAGTCGACAACATCTTTAAAATTGCAGCACACTCAGGAATGTCCTTTTAACAGAGATTATTTTGTTTGAAAATTTTGATTAGCTACTACTATTTGATGGTTTAAATTGTATAGGCTAGCAATCTCCAAAACTTGAAAAACAACTTGTGAAGCAATACTGAATCAAATGTTTCCTTGTTAATTGTATAAATGAACATACCTCATCCTTGGTAACAACACTTTGTAGAAATGACACGACTCCATATTTTTTGTCAAACAGTACAGAGCAGCAATAGTCTGAAATGAACAACAATCAGCATTAATTGTTCCTTAAACAGCATTTGTTGGCGGCCATTTCTTGTGTGTGTGTCATTCCACTATGGAACACAATATTCTACTTTGGAATAAAATAAATTAATAAGGATCAGAGTGTCTATTGTTCACAAAGCCTATTACAGAGGATTTACTATAGGACACCATTTTTAATAATTGTGTGCAATTTAGAAAACAATCGGCTAAAAAATAAATGACTTGTAGTAAATTCCATAGTATGAAAAAAGATGTTCTCTGTGGTTTCACTAGGTATATATCAAGAATAATTCTATGGGTATAATATAAGATACATGATTAATAAAGGACAATTATTTCAACATTTAGTTGACAGGCAGTTTTATTTTTAATAGGCTCAAACTGACTACGTGCGGAACCATAGCCTGGGGAGGAGAGGGTGTTTATATGTGTTTTATATATCCCTGTTATTTGGGGACAAGGAATTTTTTATCCGATTTTTTATTTTTTTCATTTTAGCGGAACTCTCAATCTTATATATATATTTATATTTATTTATATATACATACATATAGAACCCCATGCCATACAATGTGATGACGCCGGGTACACTCAAGAGTAAGACACTAAAGCCTGTTGCACACCCGAAGCGAACGTTTCAGCATGGCGATTTTCGCTAGGTGGTCCATGCATCATTGCTTGCACACCGAACGTTTTCCGGTGCGATTTCTCAAATACATACTCGAACTCTGACGAAGTGTATTCGGGGAATGCATGTACAGGTTCGCGCCAGTTCACTCTCGTCCAGCATGGAGGGAAGTGGTATTTTGCTGGTTCTTCAACACGACTTGTCTTCTGACAATGAACAAGAGACCTTGCTATTAATGACAGTGCTACATGCACGTAGGAAATCTAATCCTTGCCAGTTTTGAGTTCATCCAATACTAACTAAATGCCAACACTATGGTGAATAGGGCATATATTTTCTTTGTGAATGTTTTTTTCCGATACTTTGTTTTTGTACATGAATAATAATGTCTTCTTTTCTAACCATCTTGCATGTCGACATACTGGTTGAGAGAAATCACCTCATGACTGAATGGGTGTGAAGTCAAATTCTATATATATATATATATTGCACGCGATTTCGCAAGGGATTACCCCGGTATGCAAAAATAGGTCAGTTCCTATTTCCAAAAATTGTGGTGACAATCGCGTTTGGTGTGAACGCCTCTACGTGAGTGTCTCTTTTTTATATGCCGGTGAAATTAGGTCTGGTCTGCAACGGCCTTAACGTTTGTTGCTAAATATACGTTAACAAGTTGCATTTAGTTGTGGTATGCATGTGACATAGCCTGGTCACAGAGCCACGACAAGAAACTGTTTGTTTCCAGTCGTACCAATGTATTTATAATAAATTATACACAGCAAACATAGTAACAATTTAAGCCTACTGGAACACATTGACTACCAATCAGCGGTTATTGGATGGAAAACGCAGTTATATCGACACTGATCACAGATGAAATCCGCTGTCGATACTCTTTCTAAATAACATTAAGGAATCTTCATGTGCACTTCCGACATCCCACAAACCGAATAGCACACACGACGTCCTTTGAATCGTTTGATGGACCAGTTATGGATCATTGGTTGGGACGGTAAATAATCAAACGGGCCCACTGGGGAGGATTGAACCTTCAGCAAATGGAACCTCAAACAGACGTTCTTGTTATGTTATCCCGGTTATTTGGGGACAAGGAATTTTAGATGTAAAATCCAAATTTATTTAATATTTTCATCCGAGTGGAACTCTCAATCTGG
>JAECMU010093773.1:0-11746 GCA_016106625.1 Dracogyra subfuscus | reverse complement strand
TGGTCCAGTGAATTTCATTGTTTTTAATTGACTATTAAGTTACTGGCGTGCAGGTTTCGTGGTCCAGTGAATTTCATTGTTTTTCATTGACTATTAAGTTACTGGCGTGCAGGTTGTGTGGTCCAGTGAATTTCATTGTTTTTTTCATTGACTATTAAGTTACTGGCGTGCAGGTTTCGTGGTCCAGTGAATTTGTATGTGAGTCAGTTATTTATATACCGTGTAATGATGTTGCTGTTCTTGTTGTCCAATTTGGGTCATATTATATATGCAATTAAACAAAAGCAATTTTAGGAAAGTTTGTGTAATCGTCTTGCCCCAACTATCAAGATGAACTAAATCTGAACGATAAAAACAGTATTTCAAACTGAAAATAGTAACTCTGTTCAAGGCAGCGTTATACGCACACTAAATGTAGGAGCCAGTACTAGAATACCAACCTAGTATCTAAAATAGCGTTTTAGAGGGGTTTGTGCCTGGATTAATCGTATTAACATAACCATGAATATACATTCAAATGACATGGTACTCAGTTGGTTAACAACAAGGGATACCTGCACTGAATAACACATAATACCTGTTTCAAACCATCTGTTTGAGATTTCATTTTACAACGTTAGCGTTTGATTTACTGCCAGTCATTCTTATTACATATGCCTGAGATCGAGAAACTGATCTGAGTATTTTTCTGCAGCGCATGCTATGAACTTCTTCACATAATATTTTTACTAAACTAGTACTGTTGTTGTTTTTGTTGTATATGTACGGTAATTTATTTTGTAGACCTAAACGAATGTAGTACTGGAACACATAGATGTCATTCTAATGCTGACTGCACAAACACCGTCGGATCGTACAACTGTACGTGCAAATCAGGACACACTGGCGATGGATTCACCTGTACAGGTAAGAAATGCGTTTTTCATAAAATAACACAACAATGTTTCTCGACTATTGTTCTTAATATATTTTAATTACGGTAATTTCCAATTTGCAGATGTTAACGAGTGTTACACAGGAAGACACAACTGTCATGCTAATGCTAACTGTATCAACAACATCGGATCTTTCGACTGTCGGTGCAAATCAGGATTCATTGGCAATGGGCTCACCTGCATAGGTAAGAAGCAATGTATATATGTAAGCATGGTAAAACGTTTTCCTCATTTGTCAGCAGCCGTGAATGATTATCGTAAAATACACTAATTGAATTGTCAGTCATATTATATACACCAGTACTCACATATATCTGTCATTCTACGTGCTTGCCTATCTGCCTAGGCGTCTATGTCTAGATGTTGTTAATGTTTAAATTTACAATACTTAAATTCGGTCCAGTGTCTCCGGTAGCAGGAACAAACTATTTGTTTTCTTATCCAATTGGTCATCTGACTTTGATTCCTGTCGTTAATAAACTGCCTTATTGCAGTACATCTTTGTTTAGCGGTTTATCGATGGGCAACGTTTATTGTTTCTGTTATTGAATTGTCAACTAACCTGTTAGTGTGTACTTTTCTACATTTCAGACATATCACGTGTGTAATGCATATAACTACAGTAAATGTTGCAATTGAATTAATGCAAAAATATATATTTAAAATAATATTAATCTTCAAATAATTTTTCTTTAGTTTATTTTGATGAGTTTTGTGTTTTTTTGTTGTTGTTTTTGTTTTCTTAAGGGGAACGTGTTTTATTATTTATTTATTATTTTTTTATTGGGGTTTCTTGTTGGATGGATGTGCATATTTCCATGGTCTTTTTTTATTTTCGGTTCTAGCCAAATCTCATTATAAATCTTGGGTTTATTATAAGTTTTAACTATTTGACTGTGATAGCTCTATTTGTGCACAACTCGTCATTTTAATCATATATTATTTTTAAACTGATATATTTGTTATATATTTCTTACCATTGCCTGACACCCAGTAGCCGATTTGTTTTTCGTTTTGGGGTGTCGTTAAACATCCACCCATCCATTCATTCATTCATTGTTTGTTTTATTACGCATGTGTTGTTACATTGATATTGCATATTACAAAAAACAATGAATGTCAAATATTCAAAACAAACTGAATATAATCAATAGAAGTGTTTACCAATATAATTTAATATTTGACAATTGTAATACAAACAATACAAATAGTTTAAAAAACAAACAAAAAAACTAAACAACAGAGCCAATTAGCCATGCTTTTCTAGTGATATTTACTTCTACTATAAAGTAGATACTATGGAGAGATGTACTGACTCTTTCCAACTATGTGATCATCATGCTGTTTAAACTATTCAACAGATATCGACGAGTGTTACGCTGGGATGGCGAACTGTCCTTGGAGATCTCAGTGTGTTAATACCGATGGGTCGTACAGGTGTGACTGTCCAGACGGATCAGAACAGTTTATTGTAAAACAACATTCCTGAGAAATACCTTAACAATTTGTTTAAGAAATAATCCCAGAAACACATATTTTATGTTTTTCACTATAGGTTGTATTACTGGAAGTTAACCCTACTGTAGTGAGCATTGAAACGCGTCAGGACACGTGTTTATTAAATCCATAGTTGTTACGTATATAACGAAAGTGCATGTATAACCTTCAACGTGAAACTATATTTTCAGATATCGACGAGTGTTTGATTGTCACACACCAGTGTGACGCTCACGCTGACTGTAAAAACTCAGTCGGGTCATACAGCTGTTCTTGTCAAACCGGATACACAGGAGATGGCTTTAACTGTACTCTCATGGGTATGAATCATAGGTTTAATTAATCAACTAATTAACAAATAATACCTATTATACACACCAGTTGAATTTAGGGCTATTTTATTCAATGTTTCGTCTCTGTCGTGTATAATATGTCGTGTTGAGAATATAATTATATGCTGTTTGCCTATGTTAACAAAGTGGATACAGTTCCATGAGCAAGTCTTATCAGATCATGACAAACTATAATGCGACTGCTGGCAGCATTCAAGTGATAAGGTTTCACAGCTTATCTAAATATGAATATAAGTTGTTTTCATTTCTGCAGATGCTAATGAGTGTACAATGGGAACCCACACGTGCCATGCTGATGCTACGTGCACCAACACTAATGACTCGTATGTGTGTGATTGTAAGACTGGATTCACCGGCGATGGATTCAATTGCACGGGTAAGGGACACGGTTTTCACTTAGAAATATGTACACACTAGTTAGTACATAGTTACTGGATATTATATGAACGTCCATTCTGTATCATGTTTATATCTCAAGTGAAATAATTGTAAGTTGTTACAAACTAAAGAGAAGGCGACTGAAAATTATTTAATAAAAAACATAAACATGAGATTTATGTCCTATTGATGACCCATAATCGATGTCGTTGACTTCCGGGAAGGTTGTAGTGCAAATTATCGTGCATCCGCTTCACCTTATAGTATTGTGCAAAACTTTGATATGAGCCAATATATTTTAACCCTATGGGTAATAAATATCTCTATTTACAATGCTTGAACTATGTATTTAAGACGTAGTAAATATGCGCTGTTTAGCATCAGTTACAACGGGTTTTCTAGTGTAGATTTTTTTTGTTAGTCACAGTGTTATGTAGATGCGACTGAACCAACTAATACAGATACATTGTACACACAAAAGTGTTTGATAATGTGAATAGTTTTCACGTATTTCAGACAATGATGAATGTTCTGCTGGAACTGACATCTGTCCATCTGAGGCTGACTGCATCAACTATCCTGGAGGTTACTCTTGTGTGTGCAGAACAGGATACAACGGGAATGGGTTCCTGTGCCTAGGTATTATACATTAATATTATATCCCAATTTAATGCATATTAGTTAACATTTGTTAATCATTTGATGTTTCGGTGACAGAATGACTTCATTAAGACAGGAACACACGAGAAATAGCCATGTACACGTTAACGAAATGATTGCCAACACTAATGACTGTGAGTGAGTGTAAGACTGGATTCACCGGCGATGGATTCAATTGCACGTGTAAGGAAAAAGGGTTTTATAATAGACATGTAGCTTCTTGATATGCATTTATATCTCTACTTACCACACTGAGTGTCTGAGATCTGTGGGCACGTGAGCAAAATGATTGCCCAAAGCAACATATAATGTTTATGCCATTTCATAAAAAAAAAAAAAAATTCAATACAATTTTCTGGCGAGAAAGTATAATTTCACCTTTTCGATATATTAATGATATTCTATAATTCAATAATAATAATAAAAAGCACATATTATCTTTCATTGATTTGCCCACAGTAGTAAAATTAAAGAAAACTACAGAAAATATACAATATGTTTCATACCTTGATCTATACAAAGTCATTGGCCTCCAAGCCTGTACGATAAAGGGATCACTACAGTTTTTCAATAGTCAATGTTTTCCTTCATGTTTATAAATATTTCTTCTGCTCCAGTTTTTGGTGGTGTCTGTATTTCGCAACGTCGGAAATACTTTGCGCTATATCCTGTGAAAGTCTTTCTAAGCTAGTCTTAAAAGTGACAGTCCTCCTATGGGGAAAATAAGAGCGACGAAACGCGATGTTACGAATCCACTAGGTCCTCCTAATCATAGTTTAATTAACTTTTTGATATATACCCGAGTCTTCAGTGATTATTGCTATACCTTTTACATTCATGTTAAAGAGAATAGGTGTTAAATAACTAACTTCAGACGGAATAATCGATGCAGCCCACAAATCTTCTGGTTCCTGTTATTTAATTTTATATTTAAATTATTACAACATGCCACGATATATTATATAGGTGATTGAAAAACGAAACTAATACGCAGAGTGATATCTCAGACAAATATATTAAAGGGACACTCTTGAGTTTGCTGCACTTTTGAAGATGCTATCCACTAACAGAGACTTCTTAATGATTTTTGTTTGTAATTAAATATCAAATATATTTTTGTACATAAAATATTAGTGGCTGTATATTAAACGTGTTTCTGCTCGTTCTAATAATTGTACTAGGTTAAATTTCATATTATTTCCTACGTACGAAATTATTTGAAGCAAAATCCAATTTGGGCTTCTTATAAATATTAAGACGACCAGAAACGCATGACATAAACAGACTCTGATATTCTAAACAAGATATATAAGTTTAATCGTAGAAATGTGTTATTAGTCAAAAACGTCCTACAATGCATCAAACACAGGAATGTCCCTTTAAATTAAGTATCAGTCTTTTTGTTGCAGCAAATTATAAAATAGTCATCCATCGAGTGACTTCACCGACGTGCCTGCTATTTTTGTTTTCTCATGTTATGTCCCATGTTTGCCTATACATGTGTGATGTTGTCAATCATTTGCAAGACGGGTTGTCATTGGATGAATTAAGGCTTGTGCCGAACTTGCATATTCATTCGACTCATTAACGCTGAGGGGTTATATATTCCAAGATCTGTAATTGTTGGAAAAAAAAACCCCAGCAGTTTGCGGCATTCTACCAAAGTTTGTGTTGTGCTATTACACATTGGCAAATTGTCCTTGTGCTAACAATTTCTTACCTGCAATGTTTTGCGTCTGCTTGTCTAATTCAATAAGAATGCAGTGGAAAGCAACACACAGTGAATGTAATGTTCAATAGGTTACTACTAATAGAGCGAATTCCAACACATTTACCTGTTTTATTTATTCTTTGAATGTAGTAAATGGATCTCTCTCTCTCTCTCTCTCTCTCTCTCTCTCTCTCTCTCTCTCTCTCTCTCTCTCTCTCTCTCTCTCTCTCTCTCTCTCTCTCTCTCTCTCTACAATATATAATGTTATTATTTTATTTTCAAAATGTTTTTTTCTTCAAAACAAAGGGTATTGAACACTTAATGATATATATATTTTTTATGTTATTATATTTGTTATAGATGTTGATGAATGCAATATTGGAACACACAACTGTAGTAGTAATGCTGTTTGTACCAACACTAAAGGATCATACGACTGTGATTGTATTTCGGGATACACTGGTGATGGATTCAACTGCACAGGTAAGTAACAACAATTACCTCAATGTTTTGGTCATATCTATAAAAGTGCAATTAAAATAACTCTATTTACCTAGAGATATACACAATTACACTTTCTCTGTTGGTAATCCCAAAAACAAAACGAAAAGCATCGTTAATGTATTGAGCGGGTTTGTTTCTCTCGAAGTTTTGGCATCCTCGACGTCTGGAGGATTCAATCATTGTCACACATGCTTGGCCATCTAACTGAATTAAACATTTAAAGATGAGTCTAATTATACAAGCATATATTCAGTGGTAATAGAATTCCGCTTTTCATCTCAAGCTATACTATTTTCTGATTTCGATGAATGTTTTTTTAACTTTATTGTCCACGTTGACTAGGAATAATGAATTTGCATTTCATTTTGATCAATAACAAATGTACAAATTTAACAGATATTGATGTGACAAAATAAAACAGATGCACACTGCAAACCTAAGACTATTCCAAAATGCATTGTATACAATTAGTATGCCAGTCTATTTGAGAAGTAACACGCGGTGGAGGTAAAACAGTGTCTGTGTTCATGAACATGGCTTTGGTGTTTTATAGATGATAATGACTGTGCAGTAGCAACGCCCAATTGTACTAACAATGGATCTAACGGGTGCGCGTGCCAATCCGGATACACCTGTATAGGTATGGAATTACACTTTATTTATGTTTTGCTGAGCTGGTTGCGTTACATATGTAAATCAAAATCTCCATTTGATAAATGATAATAATTATGGAAACACATCCCTGGACTGTCTATTGACTAACTAACATTGTTGTATATTATTATTTGTTTAGTATTCTAAAATTGTATGCATAAACATAATTATGCAGATACCTGTGTGTATATATAGATGTATAGATTGTTGGGGTTAAATCATGTGAAACGGTTTGACTGCACATGTAATAATGTTTTGGTTTATATAATACTTTCGTCCTCAATTCGATTGTTACTGAGAATAGTTTGCATATGCATACATATATATTGCAGCTTTACTATAAATATGTAATTGTCGTCATCGGTATTATATTGTATGTATATAAGCGATCGGCTAGTAAGCTGTAATACAAATACGTATTTCAATCAATCAGTCGCTATACCTATTTATCTACCATCCATCCATTCATACATGCGTCCATCTATATGTGTTTCTATCTCTGTCTACGCATATATACATATACATTTGTGTGTGTGTGGAGGGGGGGGGGGTAGGGGGTATGTTCCGTTCTGTTTGTTCTGTTGTTCTGTTCTGTTCTATTCTGATCTGTTGTGTTTATGCTATACCATGTTATGTTATGTTATGTTATGTTATGTTATGTTTCAACAGATTTTGACGAATGCTCTTCTGGTAATCATATCTGCTCAAAGAATGCGGATTGTATCAACCTGTTTGGGACATACACGTGCAGATGTCGACGTGGATTTAATGGCACTGGCTTTCTTTGTGAAGGTTTGATTAAAAAACTACGTACCCCTTTGAGTTAGCTATTCTGACAATTGTAGTTGTTTCATTTTATTAATTATGTCATATATCTTCCTTTATTAATTATGTCTAATTTTTGTTTTGTACTTTTATCAAATCTGAGTTTCAAAATTAAACACTAATCAAAAATATTTCTTACTTGCCTTCTAAAATGCAAACCGCCCTCGGTGGCGTCGTGGTTAGGCCGTCGGTCTACAGGCTGGTAGGTACTGGGTTCGGATCCTAATCGAGTCATGGGATTTTTAATCTAGATACTCCAGACCCTGAGTGAGTGATCCACAAGGCTCAGTGGGTAGGTGTAAACCTCTTACACCGAACAGTGATCCATAATTGGTTCAACAAAGGCCTACCTGTGGGAAGCGCAAATAAAAGATCCCTTGCTACCTATTCATAAAGGAGTAGCCTATGCGGCGACAGCGGGTTTCCTCTAAACAAATAAGTATTAGAATGACAATATGTTAGACGTCCAGTAGCAGATAATAAGATAAAAATGCAATGCGCTCTAGTCACGTCGTTAAAAAAACCACTTTAATTTACTTTGTAAAATGTAAAACGTATACCTTGAATTACATGCCCTGAAATATTACTTACGACTTAATTTCAATCACTACTTCTAAAACGTTTTTCCATTGTAAAATCCAATTATTTGTGCAAGAGGTTAACACAAGAATTTGAATCACATCTTCATTTTGACGAATACAAAAGTACAAAAGAGCTAATATATTAAAGGATATGTATCTATGTATCATATAATGTTTGTCAAAGAGTGCAGAAAATCGGTATTTACGTCATTTTGATAGGTTTTGTAAACTATTCAAATATATTTGATATCGACAGAATGTTAGTTATATATCACAAACAAATGTAAAATTAGTTAAACACGACATTTGCAACTGTGCATCATTAACTTGCAGCATTTAACGAATAATTATGCATATAGCACCAGGTTGAATCATATGAATTTTGTTAATATAAATTAAAGTTGATTTGTGTGTAAAATAAATGTACACACATCATATTAAGTAACATTTCCGCGATAATTAACAGCATCACCCAGTGTTTAACACCTGGTGTGGATTGCTTTCCAACATTGATTTAACTGACACTTTGGAAACTCCTTCATATTTTGGTTTACCACCTTGGTGTATTACACCACCTAAAATTGTGTTTGATTTGGCGCATCTGAAGAAAGATCGTACATACGTTGTTGTTTATAAACAGTTGTTTCATGGAAGTTAAAGACAGACACCATGATTACATTCCTGTGTATACAGAGGGATCACGCGATAGGAATTATGTGGCTTGTGCTAAATGTTTTCCATCTGATATAATACTTTCCATCCGATTGCCTGACTCAGCATCAATATTTAGTGCTGAAGTTTGGGCAGATATTAAAGCCTTAGACGAAATGAAAAATTCAATGGCATCCACAATTTATTATTTTTACTGACTCATTTTCGTGTCTTCAAGCTTTGGGATGGTAATACGAAAGTGTGTCTTTTTATCTATCGTCAATAAAATTATTGTATTTTGTTGGAAGCCCAATCATGTTGGTATCAGGGGTAATGAAAAGGAAGATTCTGCTGCCAAATCTGCTTTTGATTTGCCTCATGCCAGGGCTGTCGTGCCTTATATTAATTTTAAACATCATATCAACAAATTTTTCGTTTCAACTTGGCAACATGACTGGAATGATACGGTTGCGAACAAGCTTCATTCTATCAAGCCAGTCTTGGAAGAGAGACAGTCTCCCTATTTTTATATTGATGTTGATCATCATTTTGTGTTTACATTTACCATAGTTTGACACTCAATAGGCGATGTATGTTTTTTTTTGTGCTGGGGTGTCGCTAAACATCCATTCATTAATTAATTCATATTAAGTAACAGAGATAGTTCTGGTCCACAGAACATTATCTATTAAACTTTTAAATTAGCAGAAACCCAGTTATTTTGTAACAAAATATCAAATATTATATGGAATTATTTCGCCAAATTAAAATAAAATTTGCCAATTTGTTTTTAAATTATTATTATTTATTTGTTTTAATTCACCATTGGCGAATTTGGCGAATGAAAGAGCTAGACCTGAGTAAATATGTGACCTATTTGAAGTTGATGAACATGCATAGGGAAATAATACATCATACTTTTATAGACTTTTCCATACAAAAACATGGTATATTTTTTATCCGTGTTGATAAACCGTAAAGATATATATGCAACGTTGAAATTAAAGGTGGATATTTAAAAATTATGATAACAAGAATTTGAATTTTATTTAGATGTGGATGAGTGTGATTCAGGACTGCACAGTTGTGATGCTAATGGTAATTGCTCCAACACTATCGGTTCCTATGAGTGTCAGTGTAGGGCAGGATTCTACGGAGATGGATTCACCTGTACAGGTACGTAATGACTGATCGTTTTATGTTAGACGGAATGCGGAGACGGTCCACACGCACACGCAATCACACACACACACACCACCACCCCAACCAGACTGTACGTTTGCATATGATACTAATATTTGATGATTGGGAAGCATGTTGAACATGGTGTTTTCGATCGACTATGCTTTTTTGCATTAACGTGAAAGAAAATGTCTTCTGCTTAAACGTTAAGTCGACCGAATAGAACCGTATTACACTCAGGCTGCTTTGCAACGGCGTAAGAGGAATATACATTTTCTGGTTTCAAAAAATGGTTTACAGGAGGATGCAGGAAATAGTAATACATTTCTTCAACAGAAATACATAAAATACATAACGTCGTTTACTAATTCAAACAAATAATTTGAAGAAAAAAACTGTCACTATTTTAATGATAACTTGTTCATTTTAGAGATGATTATTATAAGATATGTTTGTTCTTTTCAGATGTTAATGAATGCACATCCGGTAAACACACCTGTGATATTAATGCAGATTGCGCTAACATTGCTGGATCATATGTTTGTCAGTGTAGAACAGGATACACTGGCAGTGGATTCATTTGTACAGGTAAATCAGTGCTGTGCAATAGTCTAATTATATTACATTAGAACCTTTTTTTCTTTCTTCTTTTTTTTGTGTTTTTTTAACGACGCACTCAACACATTATAAGTACGGTTATATCGGCGTCGGACATATGGTTATGTAGAGAAAAACCCCAGTGGTTAGCTGACGGGGATCGATCCTAGACCGACCGCGCATCAGGCGGGCACTGTACCACTGGGCTATGCTGCCCGCTACATTAGAACTAACCCTTTATAACATAGTTTATATCCATAGTATATTATCAAACATGAATATATTTAACTATGTATCTGCCGTTCCTCGGTGCTAGATCCCTAGTTTCAGGTGCGATTGGTCCTAGGTTCATTTCTAATTGGTTTGGTTAATGCGTGTTTACAAACGTCTAACCAACTCTCACTACTCACTGTTCTATAAAAGACTGTGTTGACCATTCTGCCTTTGGCAAAGCAAGTTCTATATCCCTTTTCTACTATGAGTAGTGCTTAATCTCACTCTCGACCAAAAAGAAAGAAAGAAATGTTTTATTTAACGACGAACTCAACACATTTTGTTTACAGTTATATGGTGTCAGACATACAGGACCACACATATATTAAGAGAAGAAACCCGATGTCGCCACTTCATAGGATACTTTTGCCATTAGCAGCAAGTGATCTTTTATATGTACCATCCAACAGACAGGGTAGTACGTACATACCTCGGCCTTTGATATACCAGTTATAGTGCACTGGCAGGAACGAGAAATAGCCCAATGGGCCCACCGACGGGGATCGATCACACACCGATCGCACATCGAGCTAGAGTTGTACCACTGGACTACGTCCCGCCCCAACTCTCGACCAAGTGCAAATAATCTTACATCAGACACCAAATGGCCATTATTAAAGAAATATTTCATTATAATGTTGTTGTATTTTAGACATCGACGAATGCACTGCTGGGGTTTCCAATTGTTCACAAGATGCAGACTGTCTGAACACGCCGTCATCACACGACTGCCGGTGTCGACTGGGATACACTGGCGATGGATTTCTGTGTGCAGGTATGATGTTTTAAAAAACCGACATCGCTAAAACACTTTGATTTATTAATCATTGGATGTCAGACATATGGTCATTTTGATAGTGATAGAATTGAAACCCGCTACATTTTCCAAGTAGTAGACAGGAATCTGTTATATGCATCATCCCACAGACAGGATAGGACATACCA
>JAECMU010093708.1:0-12798 GCA_016106625.1 Dracogyra subfuscus | reverse complement strand
ATGTATGTATGTATGTATGTATGTATATATGCATGTATGCATGTATGCATGTATGTATGTATGTATGTATAACCATATGTGTTCCAACATGGGTCATAGGCAATGTCTTCAAAGGATCCTTTGTATGATCATTATACGTTTGCCACGCTTTTTGCCTCCTACTTCTCTGCCTAGTCATGGCAGTTTTGTTGCTTTCTCGATAAAACCCGTATGATTATTATTGTTGGTTAGTAACATAATCGGCCATTCATGTTTTGAGTCAGATGTCAGCAAATTATATCCACCCCTATTCTATCTGGTATTTGAGATATGTTGAAGCAGCTACGTGTTATAAACACAATGGACTGGCTATTGTATTAACTCGTTTTATGTCCAGCAGAACACACATGGAATCAATTACGAAGAAGAAAGAAGAAAGGAAATAAATGTTTTATTTAACGACTCACTCAACACATTTTATTTATATGGCGTCGGACATATTGTTAAGGATCACGGAGAGGGAGGAAACCCGTTGTCGCCACTTCATGGGCTACTCTTTTCGATTAGCAGTAAGGGTTATTTTATATGCACCATCCCATGGAAAGGACAGCACATGCTACAGTCTTTGTTGTACCAGTCGTGGTGTACTGGCTTTCTGCTAGAGTCAACGAAACTACGTCCACTTTATACTATAATCAACAAACCTACGTCCACTTTATACTATAATCAACAAACCTACGTCCACTTTATACTATAATCAAAAAACCTACGTCCACTTTATACTATAATCAACAAACCTACGTCCACTTTATACTATAATCAACAAACCTACGTCCACTTTATACTATAATCAACAAACCTACGTCCACTTTATACTATAATCAACAAACCTACGTCCACTGTATACTATAATCAACAAACGTACGTCCACTGTATACTATAATCAACAAACGTACGTCCACTTTATACTATAATCAACAAACGTACGTCCACTTTATACTATAATCAACAAACGTACGTCCACTTTATACTATAATCAACAAACGTACGTCCACTTTATACTATAATCAACAAACCTACGTCCACTTTATACTATAATCAACAAACCTACGTCCACTTTATACTATAATCAACAAACCTACGTCCACTTTCTGCTAAAGTCTACTAACCTGCGTCGACTTTCAGCTAGAGTATACTAACATACGTCCACTTTATACTAGAGTCTCTACTAGTTTACTAACCTACGTCCACTTTATACTAGTTTACTAACCTATGTCCACTTTATACTAGTTTTGTAATATACATCCACTTTATACTAGAGTCTACTAACCTACGTCTCCTTTCTACTAGTCTACTAACTTACGTCCACTTTCTACTAGTTTACTAACCTACGTCCACTTTCTACTAGTTTACTAACATACGTCCACTTTATACTAGAGTCTACTAACCTACGCCCACTTTATACTAGAGTCTACTAACCTACGTCTACTTTCTACTAGTCTACAAACTTACGTCCACTTTCTACTAGTTTACTAACCTACGTCCACTTTCTACTAGTCTACTAACCTACGTCCACTTTCTACTAGAGTCTACTAACCTACGCCCAATTTCTACTAGATTCTACTAACCTACGTCTACTTTATACTATTTTTAATTAACCTACGTCCACTTTATACTAGGGTCTACTAACCTACGTCCAATTTATACTAGAGTCTACTAACCTACGTCCACTTTCTACTAGATTCTACTAACCTACGTCCACTTTCTACTAGAGTCTACTAACCTACGTCCACTTTCTACTAGAGTCTACTAACCTACATCCACTTTCTACTAGATTCAACTAACCTACGTCTACTTTATACTATTTTTAATTAACCTACGTCCACTTTATACTAAAGTCTACTAACCTACGTCCACTTTCTACTAGAGTCTACTAACCTACGTCTACTTTCTACTAGTCTACAAACTTACGTCCACTTTCTACTAGTTTACTAACCTACGTCCACTTTCTACTAGTTTACTAACCTACGTCCACTTTCTACTAGAGTCTACTAACCTACGTCCACTTTCTACTAGATTATACTAACCTACGTCTACTTTATACTATTTTTAATTAACCTACGTCCACTTTATACTAAAGTCTACTAACCTACGTCTACTTACTACTAGAGTCTACTAACCTACGTCTACTTTCTACTAGTCTACAAACTTACGTCCACTTTCTACTAGTTTACTAACCTACGTCCACTTTCTACTAGTTTACTAACCTACGTCCACTTTCTACTAGAGTCTACTAACCTACGTCCACTTTCTACTAGAGTCTACTAACCTACGCCCACTTTCTACTAGATTCTACTAACCTACGTCTACTTTATACTATTTTTAATTAACCTACGTCCACTTTATACTAGAGTCTACTAACCTACGTCCACTTTCTACTAGATTCTACTAACCTACGTCTACTTTCTACTAGTCTACGAACTTACGTCCACTTTCTACTAGTTTACTAACCTACGTCCACTTTCTACTAGTTTACTAACCTACGTCCACTTTCTACTAGAGTCTACTAACCTACGTCCACTTTCTACTAGAGTCTACTAACCTACGCCCACTTTCTACAATTTCTACTAACCTACGTCTACTTTATACTATTTTCAATTAACCTACGTCCACTTTATACTAGAGTCTACTAACCTACGTCCACTTTATACTAGAGTCTACTAACCTACGTCCACTTTCTACTAGAGTCTACTAACCTACGTCTACTTTCTACTAGTCTACAAACTTACGTCCACTTTCTACTAGTTTACTAACCTACGTCCACTTTCTACTAGTTTACTAACCTACGTCCACTTTCTACTAGAGTATACTAACCTACGTCCACTTTCTACTAGAGTCTACTAACCTACGCCCACTTTCTACTAGATTCTACTAACCTACGTCTACTTTATCCTATTTTTAATTAACCTACGTCCACTTTATACTAGAGTCTACTAACCTACGTCCACTTTATACTAGAGTCTACTAACCTACGCCCACTTTCTACTAGATTCTACTAACCTACATCTACTTTATACTAGATTGTATTAACCTACGTCCACTTTCTACTATAGTCTACTAACCTACGTATAATTTCTACTAGAGTCTACTAACCTAAGTCCACTTTCTACTAGAGTCTACTAACCTACGCCCACTTTCTACTAGATTCTACTAACCTACATCTACTTTATATTAGATTTTATTAACCTACGTCCACTTTCTACTAGAGTCTACTAACCTACGTATAATTTCTACTAGAGTCTACTAACCTAAGTCCACTTTCTGCTAGAGTCTACTAACCTACGTCCACTTTCTGCTTGAGTCTACTAACCTACGTCCACTTTCTACTAATTTACTAACCTACGTCCACGTTATACTAGAGTCAACTAACCTACGTCTACTTTCTACTAGTCTACCAACCTGCGCCCACTTAAAGAGTCCACTAACCTATATTTAAGTGCACTTTCCACTAGTGACCCCTATTCTACGTGCAATCTGTAGTAGTGTCCGCTGACCTATATACACTTTGTACGAGTATCCACTAATCTACGTCCATATGTTACTAGGGATCGTTAACCTACGTGCAGTTTTTACTATAGTGCCAAACGGCCGTGGCGCTGTAATTGGATTAACCACGGTCCAAAAGTGGCGCATGCAAAACTCAAATAATGTGTCTCTTTTTATGTGCGCTATCAGTCAGTATTACGTGAGTGGCCCGGATCATTAGGTAATCTGCGGAGGTTTCCAGCTGGCGTCTGGAACTATTTTCATGCATATTTTTGCAAGTATCAATTGTTTTCCGTCCATGAGAATGAATAATATATCGACCCTGAGGCGATCGACTCGGAACGTTTCGGATTCGTGTGAAATTAGACCCTGTGGAGAAGCGGGGGAAAAACGAAAAGGAAAACAATTTATTAATGTCGTGCATTATTTTTCTCACGTGCTATTCATGGATAAAACACATGCCTGGTGAGCGAGAAGTTGCAGGATCAATATTTGTCATGGGACTAGGGGACCACGGGACATGGGTTATTTTCTATTGCAGTCCATGTTTCGTATTTGGTTTATTATTTTCGAGTATATCTCTTTTTTTTTCTTTTTTTTCTATTTTTTTCTTCTTCTTTTTTTGTATTTAACATGTTTCGTTTGTGATAAACAGTGTTGATAGTTCTAGGTTATATCGTTGGTGTAGAAAACCAGGTTTGTGTTTAGTACAGATCAGCACTGCTTCATACATATCGGAAGTTCGCCTTGTTAATTGAGCTAGGGAGGGGGTGGATAATATATACTCTTCGCTGATTGTTTGACCATAACGTTTCGGTTTTCTCTCTGAAGGCAAATCTCATTTTGGTTGGTACTAATATAATAGGCGTCAACCACTGGGCTATTTATTGTTCCATTTAGAGCACCACGACTGATATATCACAGACCGTGTTATGTGATATCCTGTCTGTGGGATGGTGCACATAACATATTCCTTGCTACTAATGGGTACATGTAGTGGGTTTCCTCTCGAAGACTATATGTCAAATGTTTGACATCCAATAGCCGACGATAAATAAATAAATGCGCTCTAGTGGTGTCGTTAAACAAAACAAACTAACTTTCAATAAGCATCAACGGATGTCGCTCTTCACAGCTGCTTGCACTCCGATTTACTAATAGACACTCAGTAGACTATATATATATATTAGTGCTAGGTGTCATAAAATATTCATTCATTCATTCATTCATCCATTCATTGTGGAGGACCAGCCTCGGTGGCGTTGTAGTTAGGCCATCGGTCTACAGGCTGGTAGGTACTGGGTTCGGATCCCAGTCGAGGCATGGGATTTTTCATCCAGATACCAACTCCACTCACTCAGGGTTTGAAATCGGTATCTGGATTAAAAATCCCATGCCTCGACTGGAATACCAGCATAGTATAGGATCGTACAATGGATTACCCATCCTTAACATATTCATATGCAGCGTTAAATGTGAACATGCCTTTGATTTCAGGCAAAACTAAACGAAAAATCCCGAAAAGTTCCGAAATATATCGAAGTTATACAAAGTGTGCTACAATCAGACTATACCAGAGGATGAGGAGCGATCAAAGCCGCTCGCTAGACTGGATTTGGCGTCTAACGATAAATGAGTGTGATATGATAAAAGATGGTGGTACCAGTCAAATTGTTCGCGAAAAACTAAACGAAAATTACCGAGATTTATCGAGATGTACCGAGATGTACCGAAGCTTTACACAATGTGCTAACAAAAAACACTAAACGAAATGTGCGGAATATTATAGAGATATATATACTGAAAATATACACAGTGTGCTGAAATATGAACGTAATACGTTATGTAGTTACCTACCTCAAGTTCAAAGGAAACATCGTCTTCTTCTTCTTCCATTTTTACTGGTGATGAAGAACGTTCTGAATAAATATTGTAATCCTGGAGAATTCTTAAAATCACTTCATACAAACATGGCTGGCTATAAATTACTAGCATAATCCATGTTCAGTTGTTGCTCTTCTCTATTCAGAAAGTCAGTAGATGTGACCTACTGTCGTTAATTCACATTAAACAAGTTGGTAAATAAATATTTGTTTTCAGTAAAGGGAGTTAATTCAAGAAAACCATACACATGTAACTGATCTTAATTCATTAATAAACCCAGATTTTTGTTTCTAATGTCAGAAGACCGTGGCATGTGCTGTCCTGCCTGTGGGGAAGTGCTTATAAAAGATCCTTTGTTGCTAATGGAAACATGGAAACATGGAAAAATAAAGCAGGTTTCCGGTATATATCAGAATTAGCGAATTGTTGATTAGTAAATCATGCACTCTAGTGGTGTCGTTGAACAAAACAAACTTTAACGTTCTAATGCCAGGTTCTACAGATGAACTTTTTTTAAATCTGTATAATGTACGAAACAATATTACCGTGAATAATTATGAGAATTGTTGAATTTGTAACTCTTCAATGTGAGAAAATTTTCGATCTGAGATAATTTAAATGTGAGAAGATTTTCAATCTGAGAAAATTTCAATCTGAGGAAAATTTTAATCTGAGAAACGTTTAATATTCTACGACTGTTGAACTTGAGAAATTATTAAAAAAAAATAAACACATTTTCTCCCAATAATAAGCTCCTTTTGGGAAATCCACAATCCGACGTGTATGTGTTTATACTTGATTCATTGAACTAGTATAGAGTAATTATAGAGAACGAGCAAGACTGAAACAAATAATGACAGCGGTTCTCCGTTCAGAAATCTGGTGTACTGGATCCCCAAACAAGAGTCCATGTTTGTGAAAGCCTGCAGTGTTTCTTCGTTTCAAAATAAGCCGGTCTTATGTACTCAACTCAAATGTCCTTCGTTCTGCTACTTAAGCATTCCTCCCGTCATGTCGCTAACGTTATACTATTTCCTCTACAAAATATGATCACAGTGTATCTCTAATGACGCGAAACAACACTGACCACAAATTAAAACTGAACATCGTAATACCATGAACACGAAAAAAAAGGGAGTAAGTCGGCGCTACGAAACAGCATATCGAGATTACATAACATAGCAGAAGAAAACAAATATCTAGCCCATACCCATTGTAAAAGAATTGTTCAGACTATTCGTTCGACTTTGGCCAGAAGAAAGAAAGTTAGACAATAGAACGCTGTTTTGTTTCCGTCATAGCAACACGGAACTAGACGGCGATAGAACAAAACAAAATATAACGAGAACCGTTTGCTGTTTATTCAGATTTCTTCACTTTTGTTGATAAGTGTTATTAATAAGTAATGAATAATTCTTTATTCCACTCCATTTATCCGCGACGCGCGGATCCACGGAATATTAAGTGCACAACGATGCCAAATCAATGGTTTAAGAAAGCGTAAACGATTCAAAGTTAAACAGACCAGTTGAATACCGTCTTGGTTTTTGATGCTAGTCGACGTATATGCAACTGGTGAGAAAATACAATTCAAATAGAAGAAATCTAAATAGATCCAACAGTGGAATAACACTTAAGTGCGGGAATTCTAAACAAAGAACACACAAAAGAAACTACTGAAGTATAAAAAATCCAAGCAGCAAACAAGAAAAAAAAAAGGAAAAAAAAGAAGACGAAAAGAAAGAAAGAAAGAAAGAAAGAAAGCAAAGAAAGCAAAGAAAGAGAAACAAAAAGAAATGACAAGAAAGATGCTCACAACTTTAACTATATTAAAGTGAAATGACGCATACGAGAAACCCAAAGAAAACCACAAAATGGAGCCGCCAGAAAGGAGCACTTAAATGGAAGAATATCCAAACGGAAAAACAAAAATGGAGAACTGAAATGGAGGAATATACAAACGAAAAAACAAAAATGGAGAACTGAAATGAAGGACTATCCGAACGATGAAAAAAGTGAGAACTGAAATGGAAAGATGGGTAAATGAGTAAAAAGTAGTATTTAAATTGAGCAAAAATCCAAAAAGTGAAAATGGAAGAATATCCAAACGAAGAAAAACAACGCCAAAATGAATATCCAAACACTGAAAAGGGTGTGCTTAAATGGAAGAATAGCTCAACGAAGAAGAACAACGCCAAAATGGAGGAATATCCAAGCACTGAAGAAGGTGTGCTTAAATGGAGGAATATCCAAACGAAGAAAAACAACGCCAAAATGGAGGTAAATCCAAACGAAGAAAAACAACGCCAAAATGGAGGACTATCCAAACACTGAAAAAGGTGTGCTTAAATGGAGGAATATCCAAACACTCAAAAAGAGTACCGAAATGGAGGAATATCCCACAAGGAAAATAAGAGCACCTCAACGGACGAATTTCCTAAATAATGGTCTATATAATAACACGATTCGAGTGGAAGTAATGTCTTAAGAAGACCTCTACGTATAAGACACAAAACATATCACGAATGTGTCTGCTCTTACGAAATAGATTCTAGATTCCACGACTTACATAAACTCATAAAAATATGACCAATTCAATTGGAAGACGTTTTACGTAAATGTCATATATTACGTCATAGTTTACAACTTAATGCTATGAACATTAAGCCGGGTAATTCGTCAGGATCATGTCACTTGTGTGGGGGTGGTTACGGATTGACTATGCTGGAGGCTATTGTGTCCATAACAGAGTATTTCCTGTTCAATAGGGTGGTGCAAAAAATTAATCAAATGGGGTGGTCCGGGCGGGAGGTAGTTTCTGTCTTAAAGGGACATACACTAAGACGTAGTTTTGACTATTAGAGGCGTTTTTTGATAACTGAAATCATACTTTACTTAAATTTTATTGTTTAAAGTATCCATTTCCGTACAGACCGTGTTTTTGGTCATCCTGATGTTTTTTAATATCACAAAATATATTTCTCATATTTTTAAAAAGGCACGTGTCTCTGAGAAGTAACAGTTATGTAGTCGAGTTGTATTCTATTTTATAGAGTATTTCACCATTTCAAAGTCAAAGACTCATGTTTCACTCAATTGTAACTTTAACAAAATGTGTTACAGGTTTTTAAATAAACTAAATTTAATGTTAATTTTCATTAACTGAAACTAGGGTATGTCCCTTTAAACCACCGGCCTCGGTGGCGTCGTGGTTAGGCCATCGGACATAAGGCTGGTAGGTACGCTGTTCGCAGCTCGGTACCGTCTCCCACCCAGAGCGAGTTTTAATGAGTCAATGGTTAGGTGTAAGACCACTACACCCTTTTCTATTTCACTAACAACTAACAACTAATACACTGTCCTGGACAGACAGCCCAGATAGCTGAGGTGTGTTCCCAAATTTGTTTTGAATATTACCTTTGGATAGTTTCAATACTGGTAACCATATCGTCCTTAAATCGCATGCACCAGTTGTCGTTGGAAAATGTAGCGGGCTTTCTCTCTAAGGCATTGAGCTATTTCTCGTTCCAACCAGTGCACCACGACTGGTATATCAAATACCGTGGAATGTGCTACCCTGTATGTGAGATGGTGCATATAAAATATCCCTTGCTGCTAATCAAAAAGTGTGGCGATAGCGGGTTTCTTCTTTCAATATATGTGTGGTCTTTAACCATATGTCTGACGCCATATAACCGTAAATACAATGTGTTGAGTGCATCGTTACATAAAACATTTCTTTCTTTTTTTCCTCTCTAAGATTATATGTCAAAATTACCAAATTACCAAATACTTGACATCCAATAGCCGATGATTAATAAATCAATGTGATAAATTGGTGTCGTTAAACATAACAAAAAACACCTTGAAATAAACGTTAATCACTTGTCAAGTGTTAAAGGGACATTCCCGAGTTTGCTGCCTTGTAAGATATTTCCGACTAATAAAATATTCCCACGATTAAACTTACATATTAAATATATTTTATTTTTTAGAATATCAGTATCTGTATATTTAATGTCTTTCTGGTCGTCTTAATATTTGTAAGAAGCCCAAATTGGATTTCGTCTTCAAATAATTTCTTAGTGCAAATATTAGAACGATCAGAAACACGTTTAATATACAGCCATTAATATTATAAAGAAGAAAATATATTTAATAAGTTGCTTTAATCGTAGAACTATTTTATTGATCGATAACATCTTAAAATAGTGCAACAAACTCAGGAATGTCCCTTTAATGGGTGTAATAACGTCTCATATCATACCTCGAAATTAAAAACGTATTGTGAGACTGCAAGAAGACTGAGTGGAGGGGGGGAGGGGGTGAACTGTTGACCCCGCTGATGAACTTGTCGACTAATCGACGATCTGTCGTCCAGTAATGAGCTTATTTGTTAGTCGCGGGCGCCTAGCGCGTGGGACATCCCCTCGGTTTAAAGGCGCAATGTCGCTAGTCTGTGTCGATCGACCGTTCAAAATTGCGCCAAATTTACCTCAAACTAAAACGCGCACCCATTCTCTTTGGCATTAACTATCCATTCCAAATTCAATAGCACCACCACCACCTCAACCTGTTACCGAATACGATCGGACTGCTGGTGCTCCCTTGCACCTGCCAGTGCAGGCGGTCCCCCCACCCCCTTCTCCCTCCCCCACCCTTCTGTCCTGGACGGAGAAGCCGGCCGAGGCCGGCTCCTGTGCCCATGACAGGCGTGCGCTAAAACAGCTTGCTCTGAATGTGCACGTTAAACACTTTGTCCAGTCCAGTCTTTGTCGTCTCTTGCCGAAACCAAATATTGGTAGAATAGTCCACAAATAAAACCCAGAAGATGGTGATGATGGTAATATTGATGATGATGATGATGATGATGATGATGATGATGATGATGACGATGATGCAGAAAAAGAAGATCATGATGATGATGGCAATATTGATGATGGTGATAATGATGATGAAGAAGAAAAAGAAGACGTTGTTGATGATGATGATAATGATGTTGATGATGATGATGATGATGATGTTGATGTTGATGATGATGATAATGATGATGAAGAAGAAGAAAACTCAAAGAAGAAGGAAGGAAATGTTTTATTTAACGATGCACTCAACACACTTTATTTACGGTTATATGGCGTCAGACATATGGCTAAGGACCACACATATATTGAGAAAGGAATTCCACTGTCTCCACTTCATGGGTTAC
Source organism: Dracogyra subfuscus (assembly GCA_016106625.1). NCBI lineage: Eukaryota > Metazoa > Mollusca > Gastropoda > Neomphalida > Peltospiridae > Dracogyra > Dracogyra subfuscus. The sequence goes on along the minus strand of JAECMU010093708.1, from coordinate 2,183 downwards.
TCTTTCGATTAGCAGCATATGCACCATCCCACAGGCAGGATAACACATACCACGAGCTTTGATATACCAGTAATGGTGCACTGGCTGGGACGAGAAATAGCCCAACGGGCCCACCGATCCAGACTGACTGGCATTAAGCGAACGCTTTACTAATGGCCTCGTCCCAACCCCACCTCACCCCCCCCCCACACACACACACACCCCACACCCCACCCCAAACAAAACCCCTAACTAAAAAAAAAAAAAAAAAAAAAAAAAACCCACAACAGACCATTCTAATAAAAGAAGTGAAGGTTACTAATTAAATTCGTATGATACGCATTTTTCTTTATTTTTCCTTCTAAATTTATAGCATGAATTACATGGTCGCAAAGGATTATAAAAATATTATTCTATGCACCACCGTGTGGATATTCAACCGTGCCATTGTTTACGGAAGCTATAACAGTCTGTTAAAGCATGTTTTAAGTACTGGGTTCGCAGCCCGGTACCGGCTCCCACACATAGCTAGTTTTAACGACTCAATGAGTAGGTGTAAGACCACTACAACCTCTTTTCTATCACTAACCAACTAACAACTAACCCACTGTCATAGACCGCCCAGATAGCTGATGTGTGTGCCCAGAACAGCGTGCTTCAACCTTAATTGGATATAAGTACGAAAATAAGAAAAAATGAAATGAATGTCGCACGTTGTAAAAGAGGGCTGGACGTAGCCCATTGGTAAAGTGCTCTAGTGGTGTAGTTAAGCAAAACAAACTTTAACGCCATAAAAGTGGCATTCCTTCTACAGACAAAACGGGAACCATATATCGAGGTCAGGCCACATTCTCTTACAACTCTGCCATAACATCTTTTGGACTCTGGTCATGTGCAGAGATCCAATACTGAATATGTTAATAATGACATATTCTTAATCGTTAGGTATTTCCTTACATACTTTTTGAATTTTATCTTGTGACCATAAGCAATGAAAGAAATGTTTTATTTTACGACGCACTCAAAACATTTTATTCACGGTTATATGGCGTCAGACATATGGTTAAGGACCACACACAGATTTTGAGAGGAAACCTGTTGTCGCCATTTCATGGGCTACTCTTTCCGATTAGCAGCAAGGGATCTTTTATTTGCGCTTCCCAGAGGCAGGATAGCACAAACCATGGCCTTTGTTGAACCAGTTATGGATCACTGGTTGAGTGGTTTACACCTACCCATTAAGCCTTGCGGAGCACTCACTCGGGGTTTGGAGTCGGTATCTGGATTAAAAATCCCATGTCTCAATTGGGATCCGAACCCAGTACCTACCAGCCGGTAGACCGATGGCCTAACCACGACGCCACCAATGCAGCCAACTCAGGAATGTCCCTTTAATCATCGGCTATTGGATGTCAAACATTTGGTAATTTTGACATATAGTCTTAGAGAGGAAACCTGCTACATTTTCGCATTAGTAGCCATGAATCTTTTATATGCATCATCCCATAAACAGGATAGCACATACCACGTTCTTTAATATACCAGTCGGGGTGCACTGATTAGAGTGACAATTAGCCCAACGGGTCCACCGACGGGGATCGATCCCAGACCGACCGACTGCGTATCAGCAGGCGGGCGCTTTACCACTGGGCTACGTATCGCCTCTTATCCAGACTCGGGCGTTTTCATTTAAAGGGACACACCCTAGTTTCACACTAAGGTTAGTTAATCTACACACCAGTAACACATTTGAATAAAGTTACAATAGAGTGAAACATAAGTTTGTGACTTACGGTGAAATACCCTCTAAAACTCGACTCCAGACACACGTTCGTTTTTAAAAAAAATATGAGAAATGCATTTTGTGATATTAAAACCATCAGGATGACCAAAGACACCTCGAATGTGCGGAAATGGATAACCTAAATGATAAAATCAAAGTATTATTTCAGTTATGAAAAATGGCTCTAATAGTAAAACATATGCCTTAGTATTTAGTGTCCCTTTAATTCATGCACCGGCCTCGGTGGCGTCGTGGTTAGGCCATCGGTCTACAGGCTGGTAGGTACTGGGTTCAGATCCCAGTCGAGGCATGGGATTTCGTAAATCCAGATACCGACTCCAAACCCTGAGTGAGTGCACCGCAAGGCTCAATGGGTAGGTGTAAACTACTTGCACCGACCAGTGATCCATAACTGGTTCAA
>JAECMU010093693.1:0-16281 GCA_016106625.1 Dracogyra subfuscus | reverse complement strand
ACACCAAAAGTAATTACTTAAACCATATTTTCATTTTTTGACTACAGCATTGATTGTCAGATTTGATCAGAAACTGCAGGTGGATTAATTACAGAGATGTGATCTTTCAGCCTTTTATCAATTTTCATCTTTTTTTGTGTAAAATGATTGTCACAAAGTAGATTGGATATGAAATCGGACCTCACCATTTAAGTAGATTTATCAGTCTTGTTCTGCATCACTCCCCTGAGACTAGTTCAAGAAGGGTTATATTTACCTCCCCATGGATTTATATGGTATTAATATAACAATATCTTAAATGGCTCTCACCACAGTCAAGTTAAGAAAGCAATTTTTTTTCTCCTGGTGATGTCTGGACTTTATTTAAAACGCTGACAAATTATGTTTATTTTAGTATAGAGGTTTCAGCTTTTTAAAGATCATTTCAGCTTTTAGTTTTAATTGTGTATTGCACCCCTGTCGCCTGTTAGTCATTAATCCATAATTAATACACGAGGTTAACGGAGTGGAACTTGTTTAAACAGGCAGGCATCTTCCTGAGGTGTGATAAGTCTGTGGATCAACCATCCTCATTAGTCTGCATGTGGCCGAGCTTCCGAGCCAGACCACTTAATCCTGATTAAAGTAGCCTGAGTGTTGGAAGAATGTTTCTTTGCTCTCAGACAAGCCAATGACCTCTAGCCTAGTCATGTATGACAGGCTTAAAGGTTGTCTACCCAGGGACATTTGTATATTTAATCTTGGTTGAATATGACCATGCCAGTTAAGTTTGTTTAGTTTAACATCATTAGAGCACATTAATTTATTAATCATCAGTATCAGACATTTGGTAATTATGACATATAATCTTGGAGAGGAAACTAGTTAAAAAAATTCATTAGCCGCCAGGGATATTTTATATGCACCATCCCACAGACAGGCCAGCACATACAATAGCTTTTAATGTACTAGTCATAGGGCACTGGTTGGGTTAGGAAAACAACAATTAGAACATGGGTCGTCTGGGGTGGTCTGATCATATGATGCAAACAGACTGAGCCAGATCCCACTCACTGACCAAATAACTTTGATTGATGAGACTTATATTTCTTACATTGTACAGTGTGATGAAATTCATCTTCAATGACGTTGCATTCATCACAGAAATGCTAGTCAAGAGGATGTAACATACTAATGATGTATAAACAGCCCCAATATGTAGTTAGCAGTGGGTAGCACTGTCTGACCAAAGCAGAACATTCCATGAATCTTGTGAACAGATGAGTATAAATTTGACATCTGACATAAACCCAACACACATTCTGGTAGCTCAGTTTTGCAAGAATGACATTTGATTGATCTCTGACAACACAAAAAACCCTCCAGCTGCTATGTATTATCTTAGTCCAACAAGAGGACTCTATAACTAGTATATACCAACAGGTGATAGGGTAACATAAGTAGATACCATCATGTTATAGGTTTCATGTTCACAGTTGTGCCCAGACAAATGGTGCCAGATAAAATCCAGAGGGAGAGAGTGTTATTTTAATACAGTGTGATTTGATTAAATTGCTAAAAGATTGGATTCCTTATCAACCATGAATGATTACTAAAACTGACTGTTTGATTTAAATGTGAGGATTAAAAACATTGGCTGATGGAATATTGCCTTTAAAGTTTTATTGCTTGCAGATTTTTTTTTAGTATCATTTATTGCTGTAATTTCAGGAGTAGAAATTTACACCCAAGAATTTAGTTTTTATTTCCATGAATTTTATGTATGTAAACCAGACCTTTTCAGATATGTGATATAACTAGTTTACAGGCTAGCGATTTGTTTGTTTTAATACTATTAATAAAATATGATTTGATCTACATAGCTGTTTTGAAGTGTTTCCCAATATGTTTTTTAAAGACATGATGTTATCAGGCATAGGTATACATGTACCACAAATGTAGTGATGTTACATTGATCAATTATAAACAATTCATAATCATGGAAGATATCATCCGTAATTGTTCTCCAGTTTAAATGATGACATTAGGGTTTGTTTTCATATGTACGTAAAGAAAAAAAAGGTATTAAATAGTTATTAAAAGTAACATTAGCAATATGTAAGGTCTATCCATAGAACATGACAATAGGTGGATGGTCCTTGTAACCAAAAGTTTATCGGTTGGTCAAACCAGTTATATAAGTGATGATTAATGATGAATTTCCAGCTGAATCCCAACACTAACATGTAAACCATGTAGATAGATGGTGATACATTATTCATACAAGCTCCATTGTCAGTGTTATTAGATTCACAATGAAGATGATCATTGATGCTTTCTCTTTGTCATTGTGATAGGTGGTTGAGTTTTCTGTTTCAAAGGCTTCTAGTTTCTTTATGACAGATGCTGGCAGGTTTTTGCGAACATTTTCTGAGCTAAAACCAAGATTATTGATTTTAACCCATTTTGCTGTTTGCGTAAAATCAATACATTTTCTGCAGTTTAAATACCACAGAATTCTTGTACAATTGAAAATGCTGGCATAATGACTTGGAAGATTTGATATGTTCCATAGGGCTTTTTTTATTTATTTTTTTATGAATTATCTGGTTTAAGTTGATGCTACATGTATAATCGACATTATGCAAAGCTGATGTTATTTTGAATATTTGTTATACCTGTACTCTCCTTACCTTTTCTTCATTAACATAAATCAGCATGTATAAAACTGGTTCAGCTATTACATACCACAGGAGGAATAATAGACAAGAAGAAAAAGGTAATGTGTTTAAATGTAGTTGAAACTTGGAGCAGGGTTTACATGCTCTCAGTAATACAGTTTTCACCTGAGGAAGAAATGAAATGTTTTTATTTAACCCAACACATTTTATTTACGGTTATATGATGTCAGACATATGGTTAAAGACCACAAAGATATTGTGAGAGGAAACCCACTGTCACCACTTCATGGGATAATCTTATTGATTAGTAGCAAGGGATCTTTCTATATGCACTATCCTACAGACAGGGTATACCAGTTGTGGTGTACTGTCTATAATGAGAACTAGCCCAATGGGCCCACCGATGGGTAATTTTTATCTGATATGCAAGACTCGTGAGACTAAACTGTTAAGTTTTAACAAATATTCTAACTCTATTTAGCTTCATGCGTGGTCATTCTAAGATTGATTTTAGACAGTGGGCTCATTAAGCTATTTCTTGTTCCAGCCAGTGCATCACGACTGGTATATCAAAGGCTGTGGTATGTGCTTTCCTGTCGGTGGGATAAGACATATAAAAGATCCCTTGCTACTAATGAAAACAGTCGAAATTACCAACTGTTTGACATCTAATAGCCAGTGATTAATAAATCAGTGTGCTCTAGTAGTGTCATTAAACAAAAACAAACTTTTTTTTAAAGCTGAGCAAGACGGATTAGACCATTTTGTATGCTGTTACTTCACTACCCAGTAACGTTTCAGTAATATGCATTCCCTATATGGCCAACTCTGACCTACTGGTTGGTATAGAAGTCATGTTTATTGTTGTACAGTTAGTACGTGATAGCAGAAGTCATCACCTAAAAGTAAATAACTCATTAATCTTGAGGTACTTCTTTACCTGGATGGAACTTAACACAGCTGCTCTCAAAATTAGCAGATCCCATTTAGCTTTTTTTTTTCTTTCAGAGTGTTTTTTTTTGTTTTTTTTCTTTTCTTTGAGAGTTGAGACTGAAGGTTGGTTATCTGATGAAGAATCCCATGTTCAGTAACAGCTGGGTTAAAAACTTAGTGCCAGAACACTCTAGAGCTTAGATTAGACATGAATAAATACACTGTCAGTGTCACATAGACAGGTTTAAGACACTGTTGGTATGCCGAAAACCTGATGTTGTATACTATATACTAACTCAACATGTTTATAGAAATGGGATATAATTCTGTGTTAGAATGCTCACTTGAGGGCAGTAGAACAGAATCTTTTGCAAATGTTATCCTCTTCAATATATATATATATAAATCCATTGGTTTTTTCCCCATTACTTACTGTCCGCACTACCCAACTGATATATTAAATAATATGGTATGTGCTTATAATAGATCATTGTCGGTACTTGATAACCAGGAGCGCGTTCCATGAAGCGATCTTAGCCCTAAGATCATCTTAACTGTATAGGGTAGCTATGTGCCTAAGGTAATCTTAGGGCTAAGAACGCTCCGTGGAACGGGGCCCTGGCTGTTGATTTCTGAAGCTATTTTAGCACTAAAAAATCATAAAACTCTTGTAGGCTATGACATCATACACATGTAGCTAACAATGGTTTTACAATTTCATAGTGCTGAGATAGCTTCGAATAAAATAACATTTTACTGTTAATATTTTAATTACCATTTTAATGGTCTTGATCCCTCTGAGGTCTGGGAATACAATAATAGTAGATGCAATGTATAAAGAAAATGAAAACAGATGAAGTAACTAAAGGAAATCATGATTCATGGAAAAGCAACATATTGTAGCAATCAGAATAGTTGAATTGGGTGGTGCGAAAACAAACAACAGGTACCGTAGTTAAGGAAAAGGCAGCCTTTCTTATGGAACCTCTTGAACATAGGCAGGTCACCTCAAGCTTTGTGAACTCTGGTGTTCAATCTTTCTTGTAGTATACTGGTCACCTGACATGAATTTGTGAACACTTGTATGTGAAGTGTTTTTAAATGCAATGTGGAAGTTTGGTGTTTGGTGTTAAATTCCAGCCTATCAGTTCACAGGCAGGTGTGTAAAATATCTCAAATACACCTGTTTGTATAAGAATCTTGCAACAACTTTAACTCTATTGAAACAACAAGAGGTGTAATTTTCAGGTTTGTTTTTTATTCAAATTTCTAATTCACATGTCAAACATTAAATAATTTCTGGTGCCGTTAAATATTAAATATTAAACAAAAATTTAAATTATTACTCCATTATCTGTAAACGTGCTTTGAAGATTTTTTAGTAAATATTTATATAATGTCCCATAGCTGTTTAAAAAAAACAAAATCACGTTTTAGGGATGAATTCATCTTTGTGTGTGTTTTTAAGGTGAAAAGCATATATATATTTATTATGCTTACTGAGTCCACTGGAATAAATTGAGATTATTTATTTTTATTCAGTGAGTACTAACTACACAAAACAGTGGTTTCCTTGATAATTTTTCAGACAGCCCTAAACACATCTACATTGCATGCATGTGTTTGAGCATTAGGAAATGTTGAGAGGAAAAGGCTTGTGCATTCATGAGTAATAACCACCCTCTGTATTCTACATTAGTCATGTCTGTTTGGCGCACAACTGCTTTTTTCCAAAATTAAATGTCAAGCAGGTGTCATTTTGCAGTTGTTTGAACGGCTAATACTGGTCACAACAACATGAAAAAACATACGTTCTTCTGAAGTAAACTCAGAGTGTGTAAATATTTAAGAGAATGTTGGCACCTTGAGAATGTTAACATTATTTGTTATATTTGTTTTCTGTGGATAACATGCACAACTGAAGGTACGTGTACTTGCACCTTGTTTATTAAAAGACCGGAAGAGAAAAGAGGCAAAATGTTGTAATGGCTCTACTGTTTTTAAAAGTGCTTTGCACTAAAACTGAAATGGGAGACTTGTTTTTGTGCCAGCTCTTTTGTGACCTAGTCTTGTTTTAGATATCTATGCATAGATTTTAGTTTACATTTAGAAAGCTCCATATTTGCTTTTTGGTGTGCCACATGGATAACATGTATTAAAGTACACTTGACAATGTAGCTGTTGTATATAAATAGACAACTGCACTTTTTGATTTTAACAAAGATGACTGTTGTTTGCTCTTCTTTATATTTGGAGGGGAAAACGTCACTGCATTTATTTTGCTTTTGTGGACCTATTCCAGCTGGCACTAGTGGCATAATATTTGATTGTCAGCTGCAGTCATACTCTGCCTGGCACTGTCCATTTCTGCCTATTTGTTGTACTGGATTAAAGGTGACGGACAACACTCAACACTCCTCCTGTGTATGGAAGTTGTGCATCAATTCATAGGACTAGGTTTGGTGGCCAGCCACTATCACACACACAGTGTCTGGCAGTGATTCAGACAAACGTCTATGTTGACATTCAACAGTCTGCAGTCTAAAGATGGAGTTCATCACTAAATAGTGCTTTCTGTGATACGGAAGCATCATGCGTATTGATTCAAAACTTTCATCAAAGTTCTGTTGTTGTTTTCATTTTGCTGGAATTACTGCACAAAAGAAGTACATGTATGTATTTTGACTGGCATTACCGGATATAAATAAGTAAATTCTGAAATTTGTATCACATTTGTCATTTTCTGTTTTTTTATTGTGCAGTGTTCATAATTTTACTGTTTGCTATGACATGTAGATATTGATTATCACATTATGTGATGGTGTTGGAAGGGAGTGGGGTGGGCTAAATGTGATGACACCTCATGTAAAGTAGTTTGTTTTTAACATATGAGAAACACAACAAAATCTACATCTTATTCATATTTACTGAGTGAACATGAGTTTCAAAAACAGGTTCTACAGTTGCGTAGGCAGGTGCCAAAAGGGAGGGGGGACCACACTTTTATATTTGCACACTTTTACACCATTATAAAGCAAATAGAAAGTAAAATATCTGAAAAGTCGGGGGCACATGCTCTCCTTGCCCTCCTTGCCCTCCCACTTCCTATGCCAGTGGTTTAGATATGTCAAAAAGTATATTGTTTATGTATGTTTTATACCAGTACTATTGAGGCTAGTAGTTTTCTGGTAGTACTTTAGAAGTTAATCTATTTATGAACATGAACTTTGAGGACCCATTATTTTAATAATTTGTGTGGCAGGTTTGAACTTTGTGTCATTTTATAATAGTTTACTACAAAAGTGATTAACAGTAACAGTGATTTCCCATTTTAGCTCTGGACAAATTTGATGTTTGCCATTTATTACTAACTAGCATGTTTATCATAGCTACACTATAACATATATAAACGAAAATAATTCATTCGAGTTGAAAAATCATCAGTTGTATAATATTAGTAGGTGATACTAGGATGAGCAATAGTTATAATTTTGACAATGATTTTTTAACCAGAGTAAAAGAAAAATGCATCAACAAACATTTGGTGCCTACATTTTTTTGTATTTAATGTTAGAATTGATTGGTTTTCTATTATATATACATATGCAGTAAAACTGAAAATTATACAGACCACATGATCAGTAAGTAAAAACCCTTTTGTAGATCTTGGTTGTAGATTAGTGGCAAAATTAACTGTATGCATGTTTGCTGTTTTGTTCTGAGTACACTTACAGGTCAGAAGTGTTTGTTCTTTATGGAATAACTCCAGTTTAGTAATCACTCAATCATCACTGTAATTCAGGCTGTGAAACATGCTTGTGAGTGGATGTTTTTGTGTTTATGATAAAAAAAGAAGATAAAATAATAAATATCACACAGCTTTTTAAGTTCAACTTAAGAATAATGTTAACACGTGTACCATACCTATATTGCAACTAGGCAAGTCAAGTGTTGACATGACTGGCCTAATTGGCCAGTAAGAAAAACTTCCAAGTGTACAGCCTGTGATCATGGAGATTCACCTCCTCTAATACCATGGTTACTGAAGTGTCAGTATCAGCTTTAATCTTCAACTTGAACACACAAACTACCCAGATACCTGTGGGTTTTTGTTTTCATTTTTCCACAAGTAGAGATGGTATCTTTAGGCTATTGTTAATCTCACTTGGGTGTATAGGAACGCAGCTTTTGTCAGAATTGCTGCCAGTCAGAGAAGACAAAACAATGTTGTTGAGATTTGTGTTGGAGCTGATCTAGTATTGTTGATTTGGTGAACACTTCAGTACAGGTTTTGACTCGAATGCTGGGAACATTTTGTTCAGTATCATATCATGATTCACTGTGCAAATTTTATAGATCGCTACATAATTCTTAAATATCAATTAACAACTTTTGGTGAATTCAGTTTATAAGTGTCCAACACCATAACTATCAAATTTTATGTGAAAGTGGGTTTTTAAAATGTCTTGAATTTGGCAAATAAGAAGGCATAGCCAATTGGCTTTGACTGATGGATATTTTTACAGGTATTATGGCCATATTAAAGGCAAACTACAATAAGTGAATATAACTGTAAACAGAACAGAACCTATTTAAAATAAACCAGCCTCAGTGGCGTCATGGTTAGGCCATCAGACTACAGGCTGGTAGGTACTAGGTTCAGATCCCAGTCAAGGCATGGGATTTTTAATCCAGATACCAACTCCATACCCTGAGTGAGGATCGATCAGTGATCCATAACTGGTTCAACAAGGGCTATGTGGGAAGTTCAAATAAAAGATCCCTTGCTGCTAATCAGAAAGAGTGGCTACAGTAGGTATCCTCTCAAACTCTGTGTGGTCCTTAACCATATGTCTGATGTCATATAACCGTAAATAAAATGTGTAGTGTGTGTCATTAAATAAAGCATTTTTTTCTTTTCCATTTAAAATAAATAAGTGTTTTATGCTTTTGTAATAAAAAGTTTCAGGAGTTGCATTTATATATGACAACCAACTACTAACATGCTAAATAAGGCACAGCCAGTTTGGCCATAAGATTCTGATTAATTTTCAGGGCACTAGAATATATGACTAGAACACGTCCACAAGTTTCTGCCTAGCCACCATTACATTCAAGTCTAAAATATAGGGTGTTAATTAACTTTCAAAATAGGAAGCTGTTTGAGAAAAGTCTACTGATGTCCAAAAGAAACATGAAATTTTCTAAATTTGATAAATATTATTGCTAAATAGAGAATAATATACGAGTGGCTGTTAAGATACCATTTATCTTATGAGTTGTGTTAAATTGTATTTAACGAGCTAGAGCAAGTTTGATACATTTTATTAAACAACAAGTTGTAAGATAATTGATATCTAACGGACACAAATGTATCATTCTATTTCTTACATATCCTCAAAAATCAGCTTTAAAGCACATTTAAAAATATTTTTTTACTAAGTTGTTTACAGCCCTTCCACTTATAGCTAGCTTATGCATCACAGGCAAATGATTGTCAGGTTAACTATACGTCACAGTAATCTATTTCGATCATGCTGTTTTTTCATTGGATGTATGGCATTGGTGACCTGGTAATCACCTTGTTTTGAAATTGCAGCCTTGTTTTGAAATTGTGAACACAAATACATGTATAAACAAGTGTGTGTTACAAAAATAACAAATGATGTTCTCACTAATGGGTGTGTAAGAATAAAACTAAACAATTTAGAAACTACCTTACAAACACTCTGCATTGTGACATTTAGATGTTGAACTTCGTGATATTTTCATATCCCACTGTACCATATAATACAATTTCAAGCCTTGTAAAGTTTCTTTTGGACGTCAGCATAAACAACTTTAAATAAACATGAACACACTGTTATAGACACAATATATTTCAACCATTCTTTAATACAAGCAGAAAGTAAAATTACATAAAGATTGTAATGCATGCAAAATTTGAAAGTCAAAAATATGTGGAGTTTGGCCTTGAATTAACTTATTCAATTAAAAATTTGTATTTAAACCTCAGCTGTTAACTAATACTGATGGGATTTTTTTGTGAGTTTAGGGAAAAGATGTAATAAGAAATTGATTTCTTCACTCGGTTAATCAACCATATAAACTGCTGTTACATGCACAAAGACTACACTGGGGAACAAATTGCTTCACTTGTAAATACATTAATGATTTATACATGTACAAGTGCAAATATTACAATACAGAAAATGTGCAGTTTAAAATTGATGTTATAAGATATCTAGGTACAGTTGTTTCTAATGTAGCCTGAGAGACACATGACCTAGTCTAGGTGTTGATATTTGGTTATAACTTTATAGTTTGTCTTGGCTATTGGCTTATTTGACCATCAGATCAATTTATGTTAGCCCATCTCCCAGCTGGCTTTGTAGTTGAAGATTCTTCAGCTCCCAGGCAAATATTTCAGAGTTCTTGTTAAGTAGATTGCCCCCTGACAGTTCGTTTAATATTTTACCTGAGGAAGTTGTTACCGGTGGACATCTAGAGGTGTCCACATAGTGGTCATTGTAGACATGGCCACAATGAGAGTTTGGGTCAGGATGTTTACTGTTGTGTTGGGTTTATGTTTCAGTTGTTTTGAAAGTCTTCTGTGTACAAATAAATCACATAATTCATTTAACTCCTAACCATATTTACAGTAGCTTGTGACATTACCGCTACCACCTTTTTCCTGTCTAAATATTAAATGGGTAAAAGTTATAGAGTTTGAGTGCAAATTTAACCAAAATAACTCGAGAGTTATTAATATGCATGGTGTGTGGTACAGGCAATATATAGATTAATTTAATAACATGAGTTATTATTTGAGAGCTAGAAAATGTTCTTTTATGTCTTTTATTTTTATTTTTATTTTTAATATATAAATTAATCTATTTAAAAAATACAAATTAAATGTTTATGAATGCATCTGATTGGGCTTTAATTAACATATTAAATTTTTTATAAATGGTACAATTTCTGGAAAGAAAAATGGATCTGAAATGAAATTAGAGTAGGAAATAAAGACATGCATATTGTACCAGAATGTTCCATCATTGACCAGTCTCATGTACATACCAGTCAAAGGTCAGGGTAATTGGACCATAAAGTGACAGGTGTCACAATTATAATATAACATTCTAATAGATGTATACATTATTACATTAAATTATATAGTCTTTTGTATAGTACTGTCATTGTTGTGACCACTTTTTAAATGTGTACAATGTTTCATCTAGAACACTTGATTTTGTAATTTATTAAATTATTCCTGTAGACCTAATGCTGTATTTCTGAATTGGACAAAAAGGAGATCCAAACTGCCAAACCAATAAAGTGGTTTGACAGTTGCAAATAATTTGTTACAAACAGTGGTTTTGACTTCATTGTCTAGTGTTAGCAAATTAAGCCAAGTTAAAAACAACAACAGGGGGACAAATTGTCTCATGGTTGTGTTATGCAAGCTATTGCATTTGCCATGTGTCTGCACCTGGTGTGTGTGTGGTACGAGAGTGTACTGCGGTGGTCACCACACAGAACAACAGTGTCTTCTTTATGCTGTAGTGATCTCAGACCCGGAAAGTGAGCCAACATTGCGGCAATGGTGACATCTTTGTGCTGATGCCCGACCCGCAGCACAACAAAACAAAATAATCGTGTGAAAGCATTTGGCCATGTTTGTGCGAATGTTGTAATTTAACGTTTTTGCAATTGCTGTGTTTTTTCAAAGCGTGCTTTCAGGCAGTGTGGACTGGTCACTGGGGACATTTTAAAGTGCTTCCATTTGTTTTCATATTTTAATTGTTTGATGTTTTTATTCTTATTATGAGCACTTTCACACTTGTGAGTTATGGAAAATTTCAGATTTTTTATTTGAAATATTTCAACCCCTGCAATTAAGACAATGTCTGTAGATAAAACAAATTTAAAAAGTTCATGGCAATAGCCATGGCATTGCTGGGTGCTGTGGACAGTTGCAGGAGTTGTACTGTAAAGTTAAAACCCTGTTTTGAAAACCTACAGCTACATTTGTAATATCTCATTTACAATAGGTAACACATTAATTCTGTTAAAATAGCATGCCATTCTCCAATATTATTTGGCAATCCTGTGTAATCAAGGTCACATTAATATAGAGCGGGCAGTATAGCCCAGTGGTACAGTGCCCGCCTGATGCGCGGTCGGTCTAGGATCGATCCCCGTCAGCTAACCACTGAGTTTTTTTCTCTCGACATAACCATATGTCCGACGCCAATATAACAACCATATGTCCGACGCCAATATAACCGTACTTAAAATGTGTTGAGTGCGTCGTTAAACAAAAAAACAAAACAAAACATTAACATAATTTCAATTTAACTCTGAAGTGGGATATTTTTCTTCTGTTTTTTGTTCAGTGTTATACCACAAAAATGTCAACTGACATGAAGAATGTTGTATAAAACTAGCAGACCATAACAGCTTTATTAAAACTGTGTGTGTGTTTCTATTTAGCATTAGTAAATTATGATGTGTGTGTGGGCGTGAAGGGTGCGGGTGGTGTTGGTGGTTAATGTTTGTGATGTTGTAAAGCAGGGGTGCAGAAAGTACTCGCCCGCTCGCCACATGCGTGTTAAAGCTCAGACGGACGAGTTGAAATTTTTTTCTGCCAGTCCAACAACGATTGTTGTTTTGTTTTTCGGACTGACTTCTTAAGTAAATAGTTTTTCTTGTGGCAAATCCGGAACTCAGCATCAGCCATGCCACAATTTTGAACAGTCTTCAATTGTTTACCAAATAATTTTAATAATAAAGACATTGTTTAATGATGATCTAGCTTTACTTTAATTTTGGTTCTTTTTAGTAGTATTAGCATTGTTATTAAAATAAACATAGTGTCCTACAAGCTAGTGGACTAGTAGAAATTCTGGCGGGCTAGTACATTTTAATTATTACTGGTCTGGCGGGCTAGTGAAATATTTTCCATTTCTGCACCCCTGTTGTAAAGCTATTTAAAAGATTTTAGTCCTACTTTTTCTGATATTGAGAGTTAAAAAAAATCCCAGTGTTTAGTATCATCGAGACTGGGATACAGAGGACATTGTACCAGTCTCTTTGATGCATGTCTGTTTACAAAGTCTGGTGGGCTGGTAATCTCAGATTAACTGGTGTGTAGCCATGTGTTCTCCCACACATCTGCGGGACTATCTTTTACTTCAACTGACACGTAGTGGTCCGCTGAACATCTTATCACAAATTCTGCACCAGATAATCACTCTTAAGCCAACATCAAAGGTTCTGCGGTATGGTGTAATAGTTTTCCTGATCAATGAGACTAAGATTCAAGTGCATTGTCCTGGGCACACCTTAAGAATCTGAGTCATCTTCTATTTGCTGATTTGCAGGAAAAAAAACCCCTGCTTCTGACATGCAAGTTACTCTGGCATTAGCAGCAAACAATCTTTTATACATATGTGCAGTCTACAAATATGTATAAAACATTGATTACATTCAAAATACATTTATTTAAAGCAGTTGTTTAAACTTGCTGGTGCATGTATATTTAGTAAGTATTTCTGTATAATGTATGATGATCCCTTGCATACCGTCATGAATATTCTTCTTCTTGATGACATGACTCTTGATCATATGCCAGATTGTTATTGTTATATTATCTATGGTAATGGTAAAAACACTTGCATAAATAGGCAGTTTATTGGATATTACAGGGTAGACATCGTTTGGTGCGTTATGGAAATACATATTGTAGGTAAGCATTCCAAACTGAACTAGTCCATGAACAAAAATGAGATATGAAGCTTGATAGAAAGAACAGACTGTGTCTATTTACTTTTTACACCTGCATTAGCATATTGCTGTAAGGGTTACAGGCCAGATGATGTGCTGAAAATATCACATACAGTGATACTTAAAAAACCAGGTAGGAGAATGTGTGTGAATGTCAGAGTTGACAAGCACACCTTGTCTACTAGGCCACGCTGTGTTACAAAGTAGGTATAATACAGGTGATCGAGTATATATATTCATTTCAGTAACAGCCATTCCTACTAATGGGTACATGTATAACTCTTGTTCTTGCTATCAACATGTACATTAAAGTCTAAAGTATTTTACTGATGAGATGGAGTGGTCTTGTTAATGAACAATGATGTACTTCTGTTTTATCTATGTACTTGTATTTCTGTTGTCTTATTTATGTACCACTAAGCAATAAAAATTTCATATTGTAAAAAACAAAAAACCCAGCAAATAAAATAAAATTGGGAATTTTATTTCAGTTGCTGAATTCTGAGATTCTGTCCACTCTGTGATCCCGGAAAATTACATCTCTGTAAGAGGTCATCCAAAGTTGTCAACATTATCTCCCCACCCCTAAATTAGTACTTTATTTTATCAATGGTCACTGGTCAAGTTTATAAAAAATTTCAACTAAATTTCGAGTTGCTTTCCATTCATTTTGATTACTTCTTGCAATTTTCTGTTGTCCAGCATTCTTGTTCACGAAAACATACACATTAATAAAATGTTCATATAAATTATTAGGTGTTTTATGAACTGTTATCGTCAGTCGAGATACAAAATGTAACACTTTGGCGTATAGATCTGTAAAATAATCACTTGTCATGTTTACATCTCAGATTGTATTCGGAACATGTGTCGCAAAGGACTTCGGAATATTATGATAAAGGTCAGCTGAAAATGTCGGATGTTAAAGCCTGAGATCAAGATTGGCAGTATTAAAAGTAATTAACAAATTCCCCCAAAAATGTGACATATTATTAAACTACAAAAGTTGTACATAAGTGACACCTCCCCTCCCCCGTCTTATGCTTTGTACGACTGTGAAAATGTTGAAAACTTTGAATGACCCCTAAGAATATAAGAGTATTCAAAACATCTTCTTTAAGCATGCATATAGAACCTTGAATGTTACAAACACATGCAGAAATAGTTACTTAAAGCATGAAACCGTAAACACTGCAGAATGCCAAATGCCATAAAAACCATGCTATAGGCAGAATTATGCTACAATGTCAGAACAGGAAAGAGTGGTTTTAATGATGGTGCTTGAAAGCACATGAAGACAGCATAGTATCTTTAGATATTTACAAATACACTTGGCACACGTTTCACTAATTGGCAGAATTTGTGGACTCTGATGGTGTAGAACTAACAGAGTATGCCATTCCTATTGTCCAATTATTGATTGACTCAAGAGTGCAAATGTTTTAACCAGACACTCATTTGACAGACATCTACGTTAACTGCCTTTTTCTTTGCCTCAGAATAAAAAGATCTGTGAAAGGACTGTAGTAGGTGTTATCTTCCAGTGTTTTGTGTGTCTGTTTTCTCAGCTTTGTATCTTGGCAGATATCCTCTTCCTGTAAGTTTAATTGTTAAAACAAGAAAAGAAGTGGAATGCATTGATTTCTTGAAGAATTTATGACTTGCTAGGTTTTTAACAACTGTTGAACTTTTTAGAATAAAAAATAACTTTAAAAAACTTAAAACTTAATATTTGTTAATTGCAATAACATTACAGCAAAAATGGATTAGACTGTTATTTTAAAAAAATACATGGGTAAATAACGTGTGCTTACACAAATATTGCTTATATATCTAGTCTGAACTCTATAATACAGTTGTAAGTCTGAGACTTTAATATCATGGCAATGCCATACAAATTGCGTGTGTGTGTAATGTCATTAGAGATTTGAGTCTAGACTGAAATATAAGCACGGCCCAGGTCAGTTCTACATTATATATTTGCCTTCTGTCAATATGGTTATGGTTAATATTAGAAATGCATTTCCTGAACTTGTGACCTTATTCATGATTCATTTTGACTCATACATTTGTCCGGCTGGGAAAACCAATCATCTAAATTGCCTGTCTTTTGTAGGAACAAATCCATTAAAACGGTTCACAGTTGACGAAAAGTGCACTACCAATGTTGCCATCAATAACTGGTAGCTTTCTCTCTCTCTATTTTTTTTTGTTGTTGGTAGATCTGGTACTATTGTGAAATTCCCAGAACAGTTCCAATTTGTTGTGCAACTCAGTTTGTTACCAGAGATCCACAAGTCTTAATTAAAATCAGCTGTGGCTATCATTATGCAGAGAGTCTTAATTATTGATTCCCAGAGGTCAGCCATGTGGTTTTCTCTATTGTTACTGCCAGTTGAATTATGAGGTCTTGTCATGGAGAGCTTGATGGCTTTGGTGCTGGCCATGCGGGCTGTTAGACAGTCAGTGTGTTTGTTGTGCATCATACTGTGTATATACACACCTATGTTTATACATTGCTGAAAGATGTTTTGTCAACAGCAGGTGGGAGGTAATCCATTGCCCTCTGATAGAAGACTCCATTGTACAGGGCCTTGACCAGTAGGCAGATATCAAGTTTAAATAGGGCCTCATCTGTATAGTTTTTAAATAGCATTGTTCATTGAAAATTAATAACACTGTTAATGCTGGTGAATACCTGTAATAGAATTTCTCGTATTGTTTAATGTGCTTGTATTGATTGCCACATGCTTTTAAACAAATTAGGTCAGTAAAAATCAATGAATAGTTGCAATTGGACCAGGCAAGTGAGCTATTGTAATCTGCCATGTGTCCATGTATATTTATGAGAGAAATGTCTCTTTTGTTATCACTTGTTTAAACTTGGGATTTAATTTAA
>JAECMU010093691.1:4490-27640 GCA_016106625.1 Dracogyra subfuscus | reverse complement strand
AGAGGGTAACTAACCCCCCCTCCACCCCCACCCCCAAGGGTATGACTCTTCGAGGCATTTAATGATTCTGCGGAATGCATGTTTTATTTTGTGTTTTATCTGGAACCATGCTCATAAAACATTTAGTCTAGACTCATTCTTTAATGATATCGCATGCATCCAATTTGTACGGTGTTGCTGGTGCCATGACATTAAAAGTTTTAGTGTTTGAGTATTGAGTCCAGACTCGAAAAGGTTTATAAACACTGGGCCAGATTATTAACAAACAGGAATAAATCACTTGACAAATATCTGCTTTGATATTCTGTAATTTAAAGGAACATTAACCAAGAATATCTATTAATAACTGGTGAAAGGTTTTGAATTTGATTTTCCTTGTTCTTTTTGTTAAGTGTTACTGTGTGTAATTTGAGTTTCGTGGCAGTTTTATTGTACACATGTCTGTAAAAAAAAAAAACCAGTACAAAATGTCACAATTTTAATAATGATTACATTAAAATCTAGTACATAATGTCACAATGTCAACAATGATTATGTTATAAAAATATTGATTCCAGATTTCTTCTTACTTGTTTTCAATTAAAATGTGGAGTATGGTAAAGTGTGTAATCATTATACAGGTGTGTTAATCCTTGAACAATATGTTAGTAAATAATTATAATACAATTTTTAATTGTTAAACCTGTTCCATTTAAATGTTACACCTTTTCTTATTTTATTACATCCAAATCATATAATATTTGTTATTAACAACATTTTATGATTAATTCAGGGTAGGCTAAGCGAAATAATGAAAATGGGGATTTGGTGACACAGTAATCGTCTTTTTCAGTTAAACAAAAAGGGCAGGGTTTTGGGTTTTGTTGTTGGTTTGTTGGTGTGTGTTGTTTTTTTTTTGGGGGGGGGGGTTCTTCTGCTCAAGCAAATACTCCATGTTTTTGCTGGTATCTTGCTTTCGTTGTACCAGGATAGGGTTAGATCTATAATTTTAACAAAAACCCAAATGATCTTAATAAGCAGTAGTTACATTAGAGCTAAGATCAGACTTAATAAGGAATGTATTTAAAACTGTGTTCACAATCATTTAGGAATATGTTCCCCATGTCAGAACAGAGTTTGAAACATATGTATTAGATTATTGGCAAATCAGAAACTTGTGTTTTACCCTGGTGGGGTTTTGTCTTTTTTTTTTCATTTTATTATTTTGGGTTTTTTTGGAGGGTGGGGTGAGGGGTATGGGTTGGTTCATTTGTAGTTAATTCATCAACATCCTGACATATATATGGCAGATACTAGTAATCTATTTCTAGTTAATTTAATGGTGTTTGGTGGAGGGGGGAGGGGGGTTACTGGTAAAAATAGGGCCCAGTTGTGGTTAAAATAAATGTTCTAAACCAAGGATTGAATCATTACAAATAATAAATTATTTAAAACAACCAAAGTTATCCAAACTTTATTTTGTATTAAGTAGGATCCAACTACTGTAATTAAAACGAAAATATTAAAGACTACCGGTAACCCAGGATTAATTTAACTATACTTCGAACATCTGGGCGTAGATATACTCGGTTTTATTCATCTTGAGCACATCAAGATTTTACATTATATTACATATTTGAAAAGTGCCATGTTTTACATGGCTATGGTGCTTTTTTTTTTTTTAACTCGCCAGTTTTACCAAGCTGTTATTTTATGAAATTATATAATTTATTCCTGGTTTTTTGTTTGTGTGCATGTGTCCGGGTTACTTCAGCTATACATGGTATATGTAAATGTGTTGGAAATCCAACATCATTATTATGGAGGTGCAGTTTGTAATGGAATAAATGTTACAGCTTTTTTATCACATGGTTTTTGTTCTTCTCTTGGATTTAAGTCACTACTTATCTGCATGCAGCTTGCATCGTAGAATCGAACTACCTCAGTGAACCCATTCTCTTATTGGGCTTTTTCCCATTCCAACCAGTTGCCTATGACTGGTATATCAAAGGATGTGGTCAGTGTTGTCCTGTCTGTGGGAAGTGCATATATAAAAAATTCCTTACTGCTAATGGAAGAATGTAGCATAACTTCAATGTTAAAAATTATCAAATGTTTGACATCCAATTGCTGATGATCAGTAAATAAATTTGCTGTAGTGGTGTCATTAAACAAAACTTAACTTTTTGACTGGGATTTGTAGATACTTTTAAAAACAATCGAGTTCAATCAAGATGAAATGAATTAAACACAGGATAACACAGCAGTTGATCTACTAAACGGAAAGAAATGTTTTATTTAACGACGCACTCAACACATTTTATTTACAGTTATATGGCATCAGACATGGTTAAGGAACACACATATATTGTGAGAGGAAACCTGCTGTCGCCACTTCATGGGCTACTCTTTCCGATTAGCAGCAAGGGATCTTTTATATGCACCATCCCACAGACAGGATAGCACATACCACGGCCTTTGATATACCAGTCATGGTGCACTGGCTTATACCAAGAAATAGCCCAGTGGGCCCACCGACAGGGATCGATCCCAGACCGAGCGAGCGCTGTACCACCTCTAAACTGGAAACCTTAAGGATAAAGTAAAAGATCTGATATAAAGATTTCATTTCATTTCAACTTATTTCATGTTTATACCCAATTAAGGTTCAAGCACACTGTCCTAGGCACACACCTCAACTATCTGAGTTTGTCCAGGACAGTGCATTAGTAGTTAGTTGGTTTAGTGAGAGAGAAGAGGGTGTATATAGTGGCCTTATACCTACTTACCAACTGAGCCCTTAAGAAATCGCTCTAGGTGGGAGATGGTACCGGTCTGCGAACCCAGTACCTACCAGCCTGTAGTCCGATGGCTTAACCACTGCGCCACCGAGGCCAGTTCAGATATAAAGAGGTTATGGTCTGTAGGTCTACTGATATTTAAAAATGGCCATAGAAAAACTGTTTTGATGAAGTTCTGGTTTACAGTGTGTTTGCAATCCAGCCACACGACTGGTATATCAAAGTCCGTGATATGTACTACTCTGTCTGTGGGATGGTGCATATAAAAGATCACTTACTGCTAATTGAACAGAGTAGCCTTGTTGTCCTTAACCATATGTAAATAGAACCATAAATAAAATGTTTGAGTGCATCATTAAATAAAACATTTCAATCCATCTTTCAGTGTGCTGTAATGGTATCGCTAAGCAATACAAAATAAACTTTAACTTTTATGTTTAACTTTAAATCTACCATGATGTAAACAAAATCACACATTTAACAGGTTTTTTTTGTTTTTGTTTTTTTAACGACGCACTCAACACATTATAAATACGGTTATATCAGCGTCGGACATATGGTTAGGTCGAGAAAAAACCCCAGTGGTTAGCTGACGGGGATTTAACAGTTAAACATTAGGGTAAAGACATAATTCAAAAACTACAGTCGTATGAGCAGACAACTGCACAGCTAATTTGAAGGGGAGGGACATAGTCCAGTGGTAAAGTGCTTGCCTGATGCTTGCCTAAGGTTCTTAAGTCATAGGATCAAATCCCCTCAATGGATCCATTCTCTGATTTGAGTTTTTTCCCCATCACAAACTTGTCTGTAGAAAAGTGAACATAAAAGATCTTCTGCTGCTATTAGAAATATGTAGCAGGGTTTCATCTAAGACTATACCAATATGTCAGAAGGAAAGAAAGAAATGTTTTATTTAATGATGCACTCAACACATTTTATTTACGGTTATGTAGCGTCAAGACATGTCAGAAAGAAAGAAAGAAATGTTTTATTTAATGATGCACTCAACACATTTTATTTATGGTTATATAGCCTCAGACATATGTCGGAAGGAAGGAGGGAAATGTTTTATTTAATGACACACTTAACATATTTTATTTACGGTTATACGGCATCGGACTGTATGTAACAAATATCAAATATTTCACATCCAATAGTTAATGATTAATAAATCGATGTGCTCTAGTTGTGTCATTATACAAAACAAACTATAGGTATATAAAAATTCCACTGGTTTAAATATAAAAACTATAAAAAATAGTTCGAGCTACTAAACCAGGGTACACTAAATGCAAAACTAAAGCATAAAAATGCAATATCAAAACAAAACCACAAACAATATAAAATTTTATTTTAAATCAAACTTACAAAATGTTTTGTTCATTCTGATGTGTCATTTCAACATTCAAACGAAGTGTTAATTAAATTTCTATGTTTATCAAAATAAACAATAAACATCTTTACTGAGCCATTTTGAATTTGGTCCCATTTCCTATAATAGAACTATTAAAGAGACATTCCTGAGTTTTCTGCATTGTAAGATGTTTCAGCGGGCAGCATAGCCCAGTGGTACAGTGCCCGCCTGATGCGCGGTCGGTCTAGGATCGATCCCCATCAGCTAACCACTGGGGTTTTTTCTCGACATAACCATATGTTCGACGCCGATATAACCGTCATTATAATGTGTTGAGTGCGTCGTTAAAAAAAAAAAAGTAAGATGTTTCAGACTAAAAATATATTTCTAGGATTAAATTTAAAAATTAAATATATGTTCTTGTTTAAAATATCAGTGTCTCTATATTCAATGCATTTCTGGTTGTCTTAATATTTGTAAGAAGCCTAATCTGGATTTTGTCCTCAAATAATTTCATACATACTAAAAAATTGTATTTTAGGAATTTTTTTTAATTTTTAACCTACCAGTAGTACAAATTTTAGAACGATCAGAAACACATTTAATATACAGCCACTAGTATTTTATGCAGAAAAATATACTTAATATGTAATTACAATTGTTAAAACATCTCTGTTAGTCAATAACATCTTTAAAATTGCAGCAAACTTAGGAATGTCCCTTTAAGTACTCATAATATAAATGTATAGATCAAGATAAAACAACATACAAATTAATGAGTACAAAGTTAAAAACAGTAAGTTTAAGTTTTTTATGTTGGTACTGTAGTAACATTGAAAACATCAAATACCAGTATTATGCCAGTGTCTGCACTTAACATTTTTATTGAGTTGGCATCCGGGCAATTGGTGACAGCACTTTCACTTACCCGGTTCTAGTTTCACTTGCCCGAATAATACTTTCATTTATTTATTAATTATTGATTTAAATTTTCGGTCACCAGGCGGGCAACGTTACTGGTGGTTTTCAGTCGCCCATCATCGTTTTCAGTCGCCAGGGGCGATCGGGCGACTGTTAATTTCGAACCATGTTATGCCAACAAGTTAATACATATCAAACCTGAAGATCATGCTACAAAGTTAGCAAATAGTGGATCATGCTTAAGATATTAACATGACAGACCATGGAACACAAAATCAGCACATATCACAAGTTATGCTTTAAAAGTTAACATCATAGATCACATTTTAAAATTTATAAATCACACATCATATATATATTCAAAGATCATGCTTTATAAAATTTAATATATCACAGATCATATATTAACAGTTAACAATATAGATCATGCTTTAAAATTTAATTTAACAAATCATATATTAATAGTTGACATCATAGATCATTCTTTAAAATTTTAATATATAATAGATCATATATTAATAGTTAATAGATCATGTTTTAAAAGTTAATATACCACAGATCAGATATTAATAGTTAACATCATAGATCATGTTTTATAATTGTAATATATCACAGATCATATATTAAAGGTAAACGTTTATCAAAAATGTAATTCACTATTGTCTGGTATCTACGTATACCTTTTACCATATATATGAAGTATCAATAAAACCATTTTTAATATATTCGCAATAAAAAATTGTGTTTTCCCCATCACTTGCCAAAATACCTGTTGACTCCAAGAGTCAAGTCACGTGACCCTGTGATGTGCTAACCAGCATAACATGAAAGCATGATTCGCAGCCTTTCAGACATTTCACTAGGAAGGTGGAACACGTGTATTTTTAAAACGTGAACATTTTATTACCGGTATATTGAATTGAATTGTATGGATGGAATATTCTTTTAGAGATAGTTTTCAAATATAAAATATGGTGAACCGCTGTTTAGTGTTTGGATGTATCAAAGCAGCAGTTTTTCCAAACTTTATACAAACCATCAATCACAGAGTTTGCATGGAAGTGGCTCTTAAAGAGAACCCGTGCATAATGGAAAGGACCATCACGATGGGATAGGATCTGCAGTGACATATCTGTTCCAAGCCTGTATCCCCACCAGCACATGTTCTATGATTGTGCATAATAAAGCAAACAAAAAACCACAACAAGGATAGCTAAACTAGAGCTCAAAAGGGTGAGGGGGGAGGAAGCAGGGAGGGTACCAGAGCAGAGGCGGCAGTGTAAAATATAGTGGTACAACTGTTCTTTCAAATTCAGTTAAAGACATCTTCACAGATACAACAAATATAACCCACAAAAGTCCCTCTTTGAAAAGTGTTAGGCCATGCGCCATCCCTGCAGTGGTGTAGGGAGGGGGCCTACAGGAACCCACCCCATCAAACCTTTTTTTTTAAACGATTAAATCATATATACACATTTATATACAGTGTGGGTTCTCACCCCACCCCCCTAACCCTGCCCCCACCTGCCCAATATAAAATCTTGCCTATGCCAGTGGAAGGTACCAAGTCTAGAATGATAACAAATATGGTGCTTGTATTTCATAATTAAATACATTTTAAACATTTTGTATACACACACACACACACACACACACACACACACACACACACACACACGCAAAGTTCATATATACAAAAACACACATGTACGCACGCACACACAAAAAAATAATATATATATAGACACACACAAATACACACACACTCTGTCCAAATTGACATCTATCTAAACTGGCACAGTTTTAAAGTCCTGTTCAGCTACCATGAATTTATTAGGAAACAAAAATCTGTCAATTCCAGATGTCTTCTATTCCTGGCTTCAAATGCAAATTCAAGAACAAAACAACCTTTCATGTAGTAATTAGCTCTGTCTACAATGGAGTCTGATCTTGCCCCCATACTGTCCACACCAGCATACGATCATTCCTACTGTCTGTCAGTGGTCACCTTTTAACAATGACGGCAGGTCCACAGTAATTAGGACACCACAGTAAGTGTTATGAAATAATTACACCTCTTTGAATGTTTAACAAACAATAAATAAAACCTGTAGCAACGGGTGTAGGTAGCAAGATAAATCATATTATTATTTGTTTGTATTCATACCTGCATAGCATCATGAAGATAATAAATTCAAATCTCTTTATTTTTTGTGATATTAATCAATAAAAATTTAATATTGTTATTTATTCTGCTTATTGTTTTAAATGCATTCTGATCTGAATAAACATTTTTATTACAGTCAAATGTGAATATCCTACTTTCAAAAATCAGGACTGAACTTGTGTCCTGGTTTTCACAGGTAGGTAGGTAACTAGGTTAACGTGCTTATATACCACTTCCTCACCAGTCGAGGTACATGTACCATTAGAGTTGATGTACAAATGTGTTAAGACCAAAATGTCCAAACTAGTGTCTGTTAAGAAGCAGCTGTTTTTCAAACAATCATTCTCTGCTGTCAGCATGTTAACCTACTAACAGAACACCTGATGCTACGTCAGGTAAATCGACTGAGCAGTGGGGTTTTTCCCCCCAAGCATTTTACAAAAAGTCATTTTATTAATAACGTGGATGGTATTTTTTTTAATTTATTTTTTTAATACTGTAATGTTTATGTATATGTTTTATATACTGTGTATTAATAATGTCCCATGATTGTGGACAGCATAGATCATGCTTTAAAATTTTAATACCGTATATCACAGATCATATATTAAAAGTTAACATCATAGATCATGTTTTTAAATGTTAATATATCACAGATCACATATTAATAGTTAATATCATAGATTGTTGGTTTTTTTAAAGTTAATATATCACAGATCATATTTAATAGTTAACATCACTGATAATTTGTTTAAAGTATATAACACAGATCATATATTAATAGTTAAAATTATAGATCATGCTTTAAAAATTAATAAATCACAGATCATAGTTAACATTGTAAATCATGCTTCAAAAGTTAATATTTCATAGAATCATGTTCACAAAATTAATATATCACAGATCATGATTCATATATTAATACATGTACATGTAGTTAACATCATAGATCATGTTTAAAAAGTTCATATATCTCACATGCTAAAAGTTAACATCACAGACTGTAATTAATACTTATTCAATGACTAACACATGATAAGGCAGGCCCATATAGCCAGACTACTGTCCGAACCAAAATACGAAAAATTGCTCTCCTACCTTTAATTACCGTTACATTTCCCCAAAATTTTGTCCCAAAAGTTGTTAAAAAACCCATTAAAGTGACACAGCTTTCACATATGAGGCTATAATGATGTCACCAATATCGACTTTTCTAAGATAGCATAGGGAAAAATACATGCAATTTTTAGCCAGCTGACATTGCTAGATTAAGTCATATCCTTTCACCCCTCTTGAAGAATATTCCATAAAAAGTCAAAATGGCAGCCGGCAAACAATTACATGCTTTTTGCCTTATGCAATCTCAGCGAAGTCGATATTGGTGACATAGTTATCATCTAGTATTTGGAATCTGTGTCATTGCAATGGTTTTTCCTAGATTTCTGTCTGGACAAAATGTGAGTAAAATCTAACAAAAAATAAAGATAGGAGAGCAATGTTTGGCAGTTGTTAACATTTTGGTTCAGACAGTAGACCAAAGGGGTGGCCGATCAATTTGTCTACCTCCCCACAATTGAAATCAACTGTTCACATTGGCCCTTCATTTAATTTTTAATTACTAATATTGGTACAAATGCAAGAGTGATCCATTATACTCAGTTAGTGACATAGCATGGCTTACCAGCACCCGGGGCAAGGCCAGTATTGCACTCCCTAACCAGTGGACTGTTAGCACTCTCCGAGACCCTTCCATCAGTCCAGAATTTTGTGCCTGGGAAATGGCCCCAGTGGCCTCGCCCATGCTATGACACTGTACTCAATAAAATTAATCAAGGGACAGTAGAGTATTGGTAACTATTTGCCAGTGTCATTATCTTAGCAAGTTTTCTTCTGTCATGACTTCTAAATATTGTTTCAGTAAAATGTTTGACCCATAATACATGCAAACATCTTGCACACAGTGGGGTTTTCATGTATTGGAGGAAATTACCGAAACATACATTTGCAAGGATTCATTTTATGTTCATTCCTAATGATACTTGTCGTTTTATTTACTCTAAATTGTTGTTCAAGTCAGTAGTTTAATAACATGCCATAATGTGAATGCTTTACTATGGAAGAATCTGTATCTTCTTTTTACCATATTCAAAGAATATTGCTGGAAATATTTACTGTTGAGTTTATTGAATATAAAGAGATGAAAATAACCTTGAACAGAGAAATCACAAAATCTTGGCATGGTCCTGAAAAACAGGGATAACTGTAACCTTTGTAAGAACAAAGAAACAATTCTGGAGCTTTTACATTCTTAAATAGTTGGAACATGTTTAAAGGTACATTGAGAAATTTGATTGCAAATGAATATTAGTAAAATACATGTTTTTGTGCAAATATTGTGCAAATAAAACAAAAGTAAAACACAAATATAAAGAAATTTCCTTTAGCAGTTTATTCGTAATGTCCCTCAGAAATGTTGGCTGCTTGTTTTTGTTTGTGTTGTGATATTTTCTCCCGTATTTTTGGAGCATCCCTGACAATGGTTCTAACCAGCTTTGCTGCTAGTTTCATCATATGTTGTAGCCGATCCTTTTGATTGCAAACCTCTTTTAGGGAGAAAGAAACAATCTGAAATGTAACAATTTTACAATAAATATTCTATTGTAATTTATTTATTTATTTATGCGATTTGTTTTAGTTCATCAAAGTGAAAGCATGTGCCATTTAACAATGCCAGAAGTGTTCACTGAATGCTCTCAAAATGGTTAGACTAAAATTCACAGCAAAAGCTGAAGAGGAGACTGACAAATAGCACCTATTACAATTGGAGAGACAAGGACTGGGATGTGGATTTGGATTTGAATTTGGATGTGGACAGGAATAAAAGATTGAAAGATAGGATTTCAAACATTAAGATTAAGTTATTTAAAAAACAAATGTTTTCGCCTGTAGTTTAACCTTGTTATAATAATGCCAAGAAATTATTATTTTGTATAATCTCTTGCCTTAGGATTTCAGAACAAGATTTTATGTTTTTACACTTGCTGGAGAGACAATTACCTGTTCAAGTTGTGCACAGACGAACTGCAGTCGGGAGATCCAGCCTAAGAAGCTGCGACAGTCCATGCTGCGCGTCGTGTTTGACAGAAGAACAAACACATTCTCAAGGATCATGTGAATCTGGAGAAGAAAAAAACAAGCGACTGAATTTTATAAAGCTTCACAATGTGAGGTAAACTATTTATATACACATACACATACTGTTCTATAAAATAACTTGGTGTATTGTTAAAACATTTTTTTAAAAAGAAGCAAATCAGAGCACATTAATATATGGTCTTCTTTAGATAGATCCGACACCATATAGCTGTAAATAAAATGCGTCGAGTGTGTCGTTAAATAAAACATTTCCATTCTATAGATAGAATCAATGTGTTCTAGTGGTGCCGTTAAACAAAGCAAATGTTTTCTTTAGATAGACTTAAATGGCATCTTTAACTCTACTAAATGAAGTGGATTGCATGTACACAAAACTCATTGTAAACTATTTAACTCCTAATTATTGAATTCATAGATAATGTATTTTAAATGCCTCTAATGAAATGCTTTAAAAATATATATTATGTATAGTACATGGCTTTTTAAAAAATAATTTTATAAAATGGGATTTTTGTTAATTTTAAAGAAAATGTTAACAGTAAAATTCATTCTTACCTCTTTGACATATATCACAGCCTCGTTAAATATTTTAAATACTTTAAATGGAAGTTCAGGCTCTGCTTGGATACCAGAGAGTGACATGAGGAAATTCATCTACAAAGACAATTGCAACACAAACAAAATATTAAAAAAAACACCACAATTATAAGACAATCAAAATATCAATATACAATTATAACACAATCAAAATATCAAAAGACAATTATAACACAATCAAAATATCAAAAGACAATTATTTAATATCTCACAAATATTTAACCTAACCTCAAGCTTTATGCATTTCCATTACCACTAACCCCCACTTATGGACTGGTTCAAACATCTCACCAGCCAATCAGATGGCTTAAATTGCCCACTGTGTCAAGGGTACCTCTTTCGGATCATATGATATCAATTTCAATCCTGAAGCTACCAATGAAATATGAAAGTAAGGATCCCTGAACGAAGAAGACAGGAAATGTTTTTTTGAAGTATTGAAGAAAAAAGAAATGATCAAAGAATTTTTAATTTTCTTTCATACATAAATGTGACCTCTAACTTTAATGTAGTATTCGTTTCATCAGCTTGATTCCAAGTTTCATACATGATAAGAAAATGGTACAAGTGATTCATAATATCTCATCTAGTAACAGGTGAAAATATCTATATTCTAACAGAAGATTTAAATATATACTACTTCTACTTCTAAATACAAATATCTATCTTTAATTTGTAGACGTCGTCTACTTCTAAATATAAATATGTATCTTTTCTATTTGTAGACTTCTTCAACTTTTAAATACAAATATCTACCTTTTATATTTGTAGACTTCTTCAACTTTTAAATACAAAATATCTATCTTTTAATTTTTAAACGTCTTCTACTTCTAAATACAAATATCTAGCTTTTATATGTGTACACTTCTTCAACTTTTAAATAAAAATATCTACCTTTATATGTGTAGACTTCTACTTCTAAATACAAATATAAATATTTTCTATTTGTAGACTTCTTCTACTTTTAAATACAAATATCTATCTTTTTTATTTCATCACCTTGGTTCCAAGGTTTGTACATGATAAGAAAATGGTACAACGTCTTTTAGACAATATTTCATCAAGTATCACATACAAATATATATCTTCTTATTATATAGAAGATTCAAATATTATATTCGTTTTCTACTTCAAAACACAAATATCTATCTTTTTCTATCAGTAGATATAAACATCTAAAGCTCAAATTACATGAGTTGGCTTCCTCTTTGTAGCTAGAAGCTGGACATGTGTAGACATTTGCTCCACAGAAAAAGTCTTTAGATATGTCAGTCTCTTGTGTCTGTGATGAACTGATTTCCTGTAGTACAGTGTTGGTAGAGTATATGTCACTGAGTCTTCCAGTATCCAGGTCTGTAAAGATTAAAAGGGACATTCCTTAACATATACAAAAAAAAAATATATATATATTTTATTTAACGACACACTCAACACATTTTATTTACGGTTATATGGCATCAGACATATGGTTAAGGACCACACCCGCTGTCCCCACTTCATGGGCTACTCTTTCCGATTAGCAGCAAGGGATCTTTTATATGCACCATCCCACAGACAGGATAGCACATACCACAGCTTTTGATATACCAGTCGTGGTGCACTGGAACATTCATTCTTGTTCTTTCTTTGGATGTCATACAATTAAAAAAATACCTTTTTTAACACGTTCTTTTGTTATATTTGCTAATTAGCCAACATGAAACGGTTTTGCTATAGAGATTTTTTCAAAATTCAAATTGTATGTAGCTTTTCTTGCTTGTAATAGCAATGTTTGTATATACCTCTTTGCAGATTTCACCTGCTAAAGTATATGAAAATGAGGATGGGTGATGTGAATGAACTGTTTTTGCCATTAATCAACATGGGATGTGAGATTTTTTCTTCTTTTAAAATGAAGAAAATAATTCATGTGTCAGCTGTAGTCACAAGAGGGGTCATGGGGTAGACTGTACTGCATTTCACATACTTTTTAAAAATATATATCTTTTATTAATTGTATTAAATCTTATAAATCATCCATGGCAAATATAAACAGAATTCTGGCACTATTTTTCAAAACCACCCTGATGAGGTACCATGCCAAGAAACTCCTGTAACACGTTAACTTAAAGTGTGGTGCCCCATAAAAATTGTTTCTATTCGAAGGAAGGAAATGATTTATTTAATGATGCACTCAACACATTTTATTTATGGTTGTATGGTGTTGGACATATGGTTAAGAACCACACAGATATTGACTGAGGAAACGTGCTGTTGCCACTTCATGAGCTACTCTTTTTGATGATCAGTGAGTGATTTTTTATATGTATCATCATCGCATAGCAGTGTTTCCCCCAGGAATTCAAGTCAGAGGGTTGGAAAATCAAGGGAGGTAAACCGAGATTTGAAATTTGAAAATCCAGTTGCTTTTAGATGCATTCTGAAGTATATACATATGGTTGTTATGAATTATGCTATGATAGCCAGGAGAGCACATACCATGTACCAGTCGTGATGCACTGGCTAAAACAAGAAATAGCCCAATGGGCCCACCAGCGGGGATTGATCGTAACCCGACTGCACATCAGGTGAGAGCTTTATCAGTGGGCTATATCCCATCCCTGTTTCTCATGGTACCTAGTGAGCAGAGTACCTTACTCATCCATGAAATGATTAGTACCCACAAACAAAAATGATTTATGACCAGTTCCTAACAGCACAGGTCAGGTCACAGGGCTTAACATGCACATTCAGAGCAAGCTGCTGTAGCACGTCTTTCATGGGCACAGGTGTCAGGCTCATGCCGGATCATCTGTCCAGGACTGGAAACGGGTTTGGGGTGGGTTGGAAGAGGGACCGTCCATGCTGGCAGGTGCAAGAGATCACCAGCATTTTTGGGGCTATTGAATTTTGAATGTACCATAGGATTAAGTCAAAAAGTAAAGGATTGTGCAATTTTCATGAGGTAATTTGGACACATAAGCTGGAACGATTCATCAAAAGAAAAAAAAAATGGAGCTAGCAAGCAATTTTGATTTAGTTTGTCAAATAGTAGCTCGTATTCACCTGCAGTGGCCTCATCATGGATGCAGCACAAACCTGCATGTGGTCATTCCAATCTCCCAGACACTCCCAGCAGAAGTGATAGGTGCATTTACAGGTCATGTGACTGCAGCCTCCACTCTTCTCCATGGGGTAGTGGCATCTGGGACACGGTTTCACATCTACAGAGAATATTACTGATGGTGGCATTGGTTTTCCATGTTCATCACCTAAAAATATCAAATGTAAAATACGATCAGTATGATACACGTGCCTGAACCTCTCTCGGATATAGGCATGTTAATAAAGTAAGAGTAACAATATCATATGGTAAGATTACACAAGTATTTTATTTGTCTGTTAAAAAAGGATAGCACATACCACGGTCTTTGATATACAAGTCGTGGTGCACTGGCTGGAACAAGAAATAACCCAATGGGTTCACCGACGGGGATCGATCCTAAACCGAACGCACATCAGGTGTGATTACAAAAGTTAAAAAAAGGAGAATTGTTTAAGGAAGGAAGGAAGGAAGGAAGGAAGGAAGGAAGGAAATGTTTTGTTTAACAACACACTCAACACATTTATTTATGGTTGTATGGTGTCGGACATATGGTTAAGGACCACGCAGGTGGGGGTAGGAGAGGAGCACCAGCAGCCTGACAAAAGTCGGTAGCAGGTGGGGGTGGGTGGTGGTGGTGCTATGGAATTTGGAATGGAGCAATTAATATGCCAAAGAGTTTTTCAATTAGCAGCAAGGGATCTTTTATATGCACCATCCTACAGACAGGATAACACATACCACGGCCTTTGATATATCAGTCATGGTGCTCTGGCTGGAACGAGAAATAGCCCAATGGGCCCATCGATGGGGATCGATTGCAGACTGACCATGCATCAAGCGAGCGCTGTAACACCGGGCTATGTCCTGCTCTTAATTTTAATGACACAATCAGAGCAATAATACTGATTGATTAGTCAAAGGCTATTGCATGTCAACATCTAGATAACTATGACACTTAATCTTCAGACAAGCAATGCGTGGTCTGTCTAGGATCGATCCCCGTCAGCTAACCACTGGGTTTTTTCTCGACATAACCATATGTCCGACGCCGATATAACCGTACTTATAATGTGTTGAGTGCATCGTTAAACAAAATAACAAAACAAAAAAAAAAATCTTCAGAGAAAACATGCTACATTTTTCTGTCAGTAGTATGTGCTTTCCCACAGATAGGACAGCACATACCATGTCCTTTGATATACCAGTCATGGAACACTGGTTGGGACAGTAAAAATATAAAAAGGTCTGCCAAGATGTTTTGATTCTGTGACCTAAGCACCTCAAGTCAGAGCTCTAGTGACTTGACTGAGCTAAATCCCACATTACTCACAAATATTTGTTTTTCAACTTTTGTTTAACAACACCACTAGAGAGCACTGATTTATTAATCATCAGCTATTGGATCTCACACATTTGGTAATTTTTACATATAGTCTGCGAGAGGATCTTTTATATTCACCATCCCACAGACAAGATATACTAGTCGTGATGCACTGGCTGGAACGAGAAATGATACCACTAGAGAACATTGATTTATTAATCATCAGCTATTGGACCTCACACATGTGGTAATACTGACATGTAGTCTTAGAGAAGAAACCAGCTCCATTAGCAGCAAGGGATCTTTTTATAAGCACATTCCCACAGACAGGACAGCACAGACTTCATCCTTTGATATACCAGTCGTGGTACACTGGCTGAAACGAGATATAGCCCAATGGGCCCACCAACAAGGATCGATCTCAGACCACCTTGAATCAAGTGAATGCTTTACCACTGGGCTACATCTTGAATAAAAAATGTAAATAATTTCACCAACCATTTTGAAGCAGCATCTTGTAATAGATGTCGGCTTGTTGGCAGGATGCAGGCCAGTGAGCAGGTTTCTGACATCGCAGGCAGCATCTGAACCCACAGCGGCACGTTGCCTGGATGATGCTGTCAGCAGTCTGTTCATCTACAGTACAAAACAAAAAGCAAACTGAACATTAATTTATAAGATTTATATAAATTTGTCTTTGGTATTTAGGTATACACTAACCACACAATTTTTAACGATGATGTAACGTAACCTGTAAGGATATGAGTGTAATATCGTTAATGTACTAATTAATTTTTAAATTTCTTGTTCGTGTTCTTAACATTTTTGGACAAAAGAGGGATAATAGATCACTGATTAAGCAGAATGAAATGATCCTGTGTTTGGTAATCGGTGTTCGTCCATGGTGGAGAGCATCGCTATGTACTACTTAATGACAGACACAGTCTGGTTAACTTCAAAGAGCATTTGTAATCATTGTTAGTGCTGTTTGCTTTTGCTCTCAAAGGCTTGAATTGTGTCAGACTTTAAATCTATTTATGTATCATTTAATGTTTATCAATTACCAGTTAGTTAGTTATGTTAAAAATGTATACATGACAGATTGAGAAATCTGGGGAAGGAGCCTGTAACATGGGGTTTGCCAGATCGGTTTGAAAAAGTTCTGCCTTCTTGTCATCCAAGCAATCTTGACTAAGGCCCAGAAATAGGGGTGGGTGGCCAGATTGTACAAAGAAAGTAGAGGTGTGAAGTGTAAATAATTTTATGTAAAACAAATGTACTTATAGTGTTATTCGGCATTCAGTGTTTTATTTGTTAGTAACGTTCCACCATGTTTTGACATCTGTAAAATATGTCAACGTAACTGGGGATGAATAGTTTTCAGAGTGCAGAGTTAAGCTGCAGAGAAGCGGACGCTTCTTGCAATATTAAACAAAATTAACCAGCTGCTATGCTGCAAACAGCTGCAATGCAGTTTCATATTTGAACTCTTATATATTAATTTTGAAAACTCAAACTCCCTGAAACTCAAACTATTTGTTCGATAACACGATGCTGAATGGGCAACATCGAGTTATCGAAGTTTGACTGTATTTTTCAGGGAGCATGAACCCCGTAGTTTAGACCCATTTTGCATAATATCCTGCACACACACACACCTGATAAATTTTCTCAAGGATCCTAGATCTTTTCAATCATAATAACAGAAACACACTCCAAGGCTTAAAATTAAATTTGTGGAGTAGGAAGAAGTAATGTTTGCTTCTCAAATTTTAATCTGGAAGTAATAGCTATCACTTGAGAAGCAGTTCTAGAACACATATTTATTTACAGGTATTGATATAAATTCTATAGTAAAGATGGGAAGTCAAAGATGGGAAGTCAAAGATGGGAAGCCAAAGATGGGAAGCCAAGATGGGGAAGCGGGAAGCCAAAGATGCTCATATTATCTCAAAGCATATTGTGTATTTTAATCAACAACTGCCATTTGCTCACTGTCAATTCCCAGCCTTGTAAAGGCAAACAGGTGGTTTAGGTCAGGTGGGCTGGTACACTGATACACACAAACATACACACACAGACAGACACACACAGAAAGACAAACACGCATACATACAGGCAAACATGTATTCTATGAAAAAAGGAAGAAATATTTTACTTAACGATGCACTCAATACAGTTTTATTTACAGTTATATAGTGCCAGACATTTGGTTAAAGATCACACCAGATAATGACAGATAAAATCTGCTGCCACCATGTCATTGGCTACTCTTTTCAATTATGGTTAAGCACCACACAAATATTGAGAGTGGAAACCCACTGTCACCATTTCATGGTCTACTCTTTTCAATTAGCAGCAAGGGATCTTTTATATGCACCATCTTAAAGACAGGATAGTACATAACACTAGTCGTGGAGCACTGGTTGGAACGAGAAATAGCCAAATGGGTCCATCAACGGGGATTGATCCTAGACCGACCGTGCATCAAACGAACACTTTACCAATGGACTACATTCCACATACCTACACCTGTATTCACAGAAAGACTGTCATCTAGAGACAGACATTGAATAAGAAAAACTTCTTACTTTGTGACTGTTGAATGAGGTACGAACACAAATGTGAAGGACACCACTTCCAGCTGCCGTCTGCTAGCACGGCTTGTTCATGACAGAACCGGCGCCATCTCTGGTACATTGTCAGTGGCATAAGGGAGGCAACTGTCACAAAGTCAACTTCTGTCTTACACTTGTAACCCTGTGGAAACAAAACCAGAAAACAAACATACAATATTATTAAACTTTAGTTATGCAGACTCTACAGATCAATAAGGAATATTTGAAATAATTTGTTTTTGTATTCCGTGTTGCAAAAAATGAAAATTCAAACATACACTATTAAAGATAGCATCACACATCACTTAATTTGTTCCATCGACAAGTTAAAAGTTTTT
Source organism: Dracogyra subfuscus (assembly GCA_016106625.1). Taxonomy (NCBI): domain Eukaryota; kingdom Metazoa; phylum Mollusca; class Gastropoda; order Neomphalida; family Peltospiridae; genus Dracogyra; species Dracogyra subfuscus. The sequence continues at coordinate 9,303 of JAECMU010093691.1, read as the reverse complement.
ATAAGGACACCACTAGAGCACACTGATTTATTAATCTCATTAGTCGGAAGGGATTTTTTATTTTTATATGCACCATCTCACAGACAGGACAGCACGCATACCACAACCTTTAATACACCATAATACTTGTTGGGACAGAAAAAACTACAATTAGGAAGGAAGGAAATGTTTTTATTTAATGATCCATCCCCATCTGTGCCCCATTGGGCTATTTCTCATTCCTGCCAGTGCACCACTACTCATATATCAAAGGTCATGGTATGTACTACCCTGTCTGTGGGATGATGCATATAAAAGATCCCTTGCTGCTAATCAAAAAGAGTAAGCCTTGCAGTGGTGACAGCAGGTTTCCTCTCTCAATATATGTGTGGTCCATAACCATATGTCTGATGCCATATAACCATAAATAAAATGTGTTGAGTGAAAGAAAAAGAAATGTTTTATTTAACGACACACTCAATACATTTTATTTACGGTTTTATGGCATCAGACATATGGTTAAGGACCACACAGATATTGAGAGAGGAAACCCGCTGTCGCCACTTCATGGGCTACTCTTTCCGATTAGCAGCAAGGGATATTTTATATGCACCATCCCACAGACAGGATAGCACATACCACAGCCTTTGATATACCGAGACCGACTGTGCATCGAGCAAGCACTGTACCACTGCTGTTGAGTGTGTTGTTAAATAAAACATCTCTTTCTTTGTTATACCAAGCAAGAAACAATCAGAGAATGGGTCCAAGGAGTTTTCATCCTATGTCCCAAGCAGCTCAAGCAAGCCCTCTACCGACCGGGCTAGATTCTGGCCCAAATAATTAAACAGACTAATGCAACTCTTCACCGGCATCGTGGTTAGGCCATCGGTCTGCAGGCTGGTAGGTACTGGGTTCGGATCCCAGTCGAGACATGGGATTTTTAATCCTGATATCGACTCCAAAACCTGAGTGAGTGCTCTGCAAAGCTCAATGAGTAGGTGTAAACCACTTGCACCAACCAGTGATCCATATAACTGGTTCAACAAAGGCCAAGGTTTGTGCGATCCTATCTGTGGGAAAGATCCTTTGCTGTTAATCGACATAGGAGTAGCTCATGAAGTGGCGACAGCAGGTTTCCTCTCAAAATCTGTGTGGTCCTTAACCATATATCTGATGCCATATAACCGTAAATAAAATGTTTTGAGTGTTGTTAAATAAAACATTTTTTTCTTCTTTGAAACTCTTCAAGTCGAAGTAAATGGGGTGAAAGTACACAGTAATATTTTGTCTTTCCCTTCTAAACAAACAGGATTGTTCTAAATTATTAAAATGGCAGTTTGTATTATCTATAGTGACAACTCTCCTACACCACACCACTACACCCACCCCAGCCCCACCACCACCACCACCACTACACTCTCGCTTATTAAGATATAGGCCCTGTTGCACGATGCATAAGGTGGTTATGGACTTAAGGTGATCTTAGCACTAAGAATGATTCCTGGAATAGGGCCTTACTCTTTAAGATAATAATTTTACAATATGGACCTTTAAAAAAAAAAAGGTAACATAACAGAGCTACATACCATACAGTAAATTACAGTAGTTCCACAGAGAATTTTCTCAAACAGATAGGTTTGCCAACACTTTTGGCAGTATCCATGGCAACATGGTTCCAGCATAATATAACTGCCTCCTATGACATCACTACTGACCAGTGGTGTCATACACACATCGCATTCTGTTATGACATGTGTACCAATCTTATCATAATCGAAAATAGCTGGTGACCAGTCTGTTATCTGAAAATTGAAAATAATAAATTGTGAATCAAAAACATTTGATGAAGTAACAGAAATTTGATCTACCAATCTGAGAAATTCTTACAATGCATATCATCCACCCCACCCCAATCCCCCACCCTGATTTTATTTTAATATTATGCATGCATAGGAGAAACGTTGCAGCAGAACCATCAGGAATACAATAATAATAAAATGGTGCCTCCCCTCTCCATCATGTGGTTTAAACAATATTATTCCCAATTATAATGCTGGTTGGGGATTGGCCAACAAACAAAATGCCTATATCTAGGCATTTACCCCTTGTGATGCTGGAGCTTCCCTGGAGTGGGGTTTAAAAAGACAAAGATTGCTGTTTTCAAAATAAAATAATTTGCTAAATTTGTACATATACTTACATGGTCACTGTATTAGTGTTATTAAAAGTATATTATTAACACACATGAAATTTCAAAGAATAAATACATGAATCGGTTTATTTTAAATTTATTTTTGTGCTCTTTTTTTTTGGACATTATTATTTTGGGTTGTTAGTTTTGTAAATATTTTTTGCCTTTTGCCATTTTAATTTTAATTTCTTTTTAATACTATAAAATAGAAGTTAATTTAGCAGTCATGTAAATTTATGTAATAAATATATGGATTAAGTTGAAGAATGTCCTCACAAGTGTGGATTCAGGAATAAAAATGAATCCGCCCTAACGAGGCTTATTCATTATTTTTCTCACATCCACACACCCTCATACATTGTAAACTGACAGCGAGTGCGTTCTGTATTGTGATTGGTTAATTACATTATTTTTCCGGGATCAAATAACAATAACACCCGGAAAGGTAATGACGTTATTAAAGGTGACGTCATTAGCAAGTGGAACAGGCGAAGTTGACGATTCAAGGGTCTACAGATAGATTGTAGCCAGGTATTTTTTTTCAATAAATGCCAAATACACAGCTAGTTCTTTAGAAAAACTATTCAGTTTACAATGGACATAACTATATGGAGTTTTTAGATTTGCGGGTGTTATTGTCTATTTGATGCCCGCAAATGTTTCATTTTTGACCTCAGGCTAACGCCTTCGGTCAAAAATGACATTTGCGGGATCAAATAGACAATAACACCCGCAAATCTAAAAACTCAATATGGTTATCTCCTAATTCTCTACTGTGTAAATGATAATACTGTATATGCTAAAGGTCAATTGCTTGGTGTTCTATCAGATGCTTTTATTTCATCCCTATATCAAAAAAGGAGATTTAACCTATGCAAATTGATAGTACACCAAGATATTTTGAAACATTTTGTATTGCAGTTGGTATGGGTTTAAAACTTAATAATATATTTTTATACAACTTAGTGTATTATTCATTACAGAGTAACCTGCCAATGCAACAGATCTTTTTTTGACACAAACGGACTACAGGATCAATACCTTTAATTAGCTATGAATGTAATACATACGTTAGTTTGACTGGCTGTTTTGGAATAAATCTCTTTGGCAGTGCTGACCTTCACCTTGCTCTCATACAACCACAACGGTATGGATGGTTTCTCTGTTTTGGCTTGTGGAGAACTCTTACTGCTGTAACAAGACAAGATAATTATACACAAATGTAATAATAATCAACAATTTTCAACTGAAATTCAAATTTATATTTTTAACAACCTGAGGATATAAAAAATATATATATACTTACAAGTGGTATCGATTCCAGGGAACCAATGATTCTTGGCATTTTGTTGTTGTAGGAACCTTAGACAACCTTAGACATCTTGGAGTTTGTTGCATAAGTTACAGTTTACACTGGAGAAAAGTGAGGAATGCTAGGGTATGAATGGATGAATGAATGAATGAATGAATGGATGGATGGATGGATGAATGAATGAATGAATGAATGAATGAATGAATGAATGAATGAATGAATGAATGAATGAATGAATGAATGAGTATTTAACAACACCTCATCAGGAATGCTACTACAGAGGTCTCACAAGTGCTTATTTCAATACACCCTAATTCTTTCTTAGTGACTACTAGAAATTGTGGTGAACTAGTGCTGAAATATTTTCGATTTCTGCATCCCTGCAGTCAACATTAAATCTGATTTTTAATTATGTTACTTGTTGAATATAATTAGAAGCTTATGAAAATAATAATGTACATCACTGTATAAAAGATGAATGATAAGAAAATACTGTTAGTCCAGAATATACTTTACTTCATGGAGCAGGACGTAGACCAGTGGTAAAGCGCTCACTTGATGTGCGGTCAATCTGGGCTATTTCTCATTTTAGCCAGTGCACCACAATTGGCATATCAAAGGCCATGGTATGTACTACTCCATCTGTGGGATGGTGCATATAAAAATCCCTTGCTGCTAATCGAAAAGAGTAGACCATGAAGTGGCGACAGTGGGTTTCCTCTTTCAATATCTGTGTGGTCCTAAACCATATGTCTGACACCACATAACCATTAATAGAATGTGCCACCAGATATCTGGTGATCCTAATTTTTGTAGTATCCTAAACTAGATTTTTCATATTATTAATTTTGTATGTACATACACGCAAACTATATATGTGACCTGCTCTGGTGAAATCAGTCGCATGTTGTAGTTGCAGATTTTACATAATGAGGCAATTAGTAAAAAATGACATTACCTGGTGAAAATTGCGATTTTGACAGAAAACAACACCTATATGTTTAGGTTATCATTTCAAACTACCCTTGTTTAATTTAATAATGTCTAAATACTTTATATTATGATTTTTAGTTGGGGTTATTATTCAGAGAGTCAAAACAATGGTCCAAATTAGGCTGTTCTTTGTTCATATTCACCACTTTGAATCGCTATAGCTGTTTGGTGAATAGCTTCATATTTGGTATCAAATTGCACTGAATTGGCCACACTTAAATTCAGCTTGTTCAGCTCACTGAAAGCTCTCGCGTTATTATTATTAAAACTTTTAGATGGTTTTAACATTCTGATTCCAGAGATAATCCATGGAAAGTTGGGGGGGGGGGGGGGGG
>JAECMU010093677.1:0-11334 GCA_016106625.1 Dracogyra subfuscus | reverse complement strand
ACATATAGATATCTCAGATAGCTCAAGACAGCTTGCTCAAGAACCTTACCTGGATATAAGCACAGAAATAAATGACACAAAGAAAGAAAGAAAAGCATCCATAATATTATTCAGTCGTGTACTTTGTCCGCTAGGCCTTGAATTCTTCACCTTATCGATGCATATTTATAATCGCTAATTCCAGCGTCGTGATTATTCTCTAGCACAAAGAAGCCATTGTTGACAACAAAAACAAACATTACCATTTACTTAATACTTATTGATTTTCTCAATGCTTTATTCTTTAACAAACCTACAGTGAAACCGGCTGGAAAAGGCATTGTGTACGGTTAACTTGGGCAAAAACATTTGCATACAAATTTCAAGTCATTCTCACATTTACAGATTGATTTGCTTATTGATTTTCTCAATGCTTGTCTCTTTAACACACCTACAGTCAAACCGGCTGAAAAAGAAAGACATGTTTTATTTAACAACACACTCAACACATTTTATTTACTGTTCTATGGCATCAGACATGTGTTTAAGGACCACACAGATATTGAGAGAGGAAACTCGCTATTGCCACTTCATGGGATACTCTTACCAATTAGCAACAAGGGATCTTTTATATGCACCATCCCACAGACAGGGTAGTACATACCATGACTTTTGGTATATCAGTCATGGTGCATTGGCTGGAACGAGAAATAGCCCAATGGGACCACAGATGGGGATCGATCCCACAACTACTGCACATTGAGCAAACAGTGTACCACTGGGCTACATCCCTCCCTCCACCTGAGAAAGGCACTGTGTATGGTAAATCTGAAGAAAAAGATTTGTCATATAAAATTCAAATCAGTCTTTCTGAACCTCGAGACATGAAATGTTCATGTATGCATTATTTTTGTAAAGTTTGATGAGCCATAGGAATCGGAGGTCTGATTTGTTTGTCCCCATCACAGTGTATAAAGAGAGGTTTTCCTGTATAGAGAGGTTTTCCTGTATATAGAGGTTTACCAGTATAGAGAGGTTTACCTGTTTAGACAGGTCTGCTTGTATAGATACCTGTATTAACACATTTACCTGTATTAAGAGGTTTACCTTTATTAGATATTTACCTGTATTGATAGGTTTACCTGTATTTTTATATTTACCTGTATTTAGAGGTTTACTTTTATTATATATTTACCTGTATTGTTATATTTACCTGTATAATGAGATTTACTTTTATTGTAATATTTACCTGTATTGATATGTTTACCTGTATTGATATGTTTATAGCGGGCAGCATAGCCCAGTGGTACAGTGCCCGCCTAATGCGCGGTCGGTCTAGGATCGATCCCCGTCAGCTAACCACTGGTTTTTTTTCTCGACATAACCATATTTCCGACGCCGATATAACCGTAATTATAATGTGTTGAGTACGTCGTTAAACAAACCAAAAAATAAATAAAATGATATGTTTACCTGTATTTTGATATTTACTTGTATTAAGAGGTTTACTTTTATTGTAATATTTACTTGTATTGAGAAGTTTACCTTTATGGAAATATTTACCTGTATTGACAGGTTTACCAATAGGGAAATATTTACCTGTATTGACAGGTTTACCTTTATTGATATATTTACCTGTATTGACAGGTTTACCTTTATTGAAATATTTACCTGTATTGACAGGTTTACCTTTATTGATATATTTACCTGTATTAACAGGTTTACGTTTATTAAGAGATTTTCCTGTATTGACAGGTTTAAGTGAGGTTCACCTGTATAGAGAATTTTACCTCTATGTTGTAAACTGTTATTGGCTGATTGGCGTGTAATTGGATTATCGTGTGATTAATGGTCTACAAAGGATTGTGAACGACAGGAAGTATTCCACTGATGTATGACAATTTAGCTTATTGACGTGGCACGAGTACCGTAAAGTTTCTGTAATAGGTGACATCTACTAGACTACTTAAAACACCCTGGATTTGAATTAAATAATAGTGCAAAAACCAACTGAGCATTAGTGGATAGTTCATTCTGTTGTTAATTGATATATTGTACTCCTTGACTAATACATCAAAGGCTATGATATGTACTGTCCTGCTGCATGTTAAAAGGTCCCTTGCATATCCTGTCCTGTCTCTGTCTCTGTGTCTATATCACTCTCTCTCCATTACTGCCTCTGTCAATTACAGTTTCTCTATCTCTCTCTCTGTCTCTTTCTCTCTTTTTAGCGGGCAGCATAGCCCAGTGGTACAGTGCTCGCCTGATGCGTGGTCGGTCTAGGATCGATCCCCGTCAGCTAACCACTGGGTTTTTTCTCGACATAACCATATGTCCGACGCCGATATAACCGTAATTATAATGTGTTGAGTGCGTCGTTAAACAACCAAAAAAACAACAAAACTTTCTCTCTTTTTCTCTCTTTTTCTCTCTCTCTCTCTCTCTCTCTCTCTCTCTCTCTCTCTCTCTCTCTCCCTCTCTCTATCTATCTATCTATCTATCTCTTTCCCTCTCTCCCTGTCCCTCTCTTCCTCCACCAAATAGCCATAGTTTAAAGTGTTTTTATTAAACATATTATTGCTCTTTTTTTTTAATTATAAAAACTGTGTGTTTCAGATCTGAAGCGGGAGGCGAGTATCTGTCACATGCTCAAACATCCGCACATCGTGGAGCTGTTAGAGACATACAGCTCAGAGGGCATGCTGTACATGGTCTTCGAATAGTGAGTATTGACCCAATCTTATTAGTATATTTGTCTTGTACACATGTAGTATGATGTGTCTGCACAATGTGGAGCTTTTAGAATAGTGGACAAGTAAAAATGTTCAATGCAGATTCTTTCTGAATAGTCAAGATCATCACCTTTGTACTCTAAAGTGAAAACCTTGGTGGACAAGTACATTTTTAGATGAAACTTACCAAAAAATATGGTGGCACCAAATATAATAATGGATGTAGGCAAATTATGGTAAGATAATCACAAGCAAGATTTTAATGTGGAATACAAATATTAATAGTTTCTCATATGTTAGAGCTCTAAAGGAGATCGCCCACATAATATTATTTGGGCTACTAACGCCAGTATTTTTAAAATATTTAAGTAGCTCAACAGGACACTGGTCGTATTTGGCAACTTGGACACAGGACATTTTGAGTTCTGTGGACTAGTGAAAAATGCTGTTTATGTCTATCAGTGGAATCAGTGAGAGAAATAATCAGAATGTTTCATTTGTCCACTGGACAAGTACATTTAAAAAAAGCTACTTGTCCAGCAGTGTTTTCTGTTTTGTTTTATTAAAGTACAAGGACCGTATTTTTGAGGTACATTTTGCTTGTCCGAGCAGATTTTCACTTGTTAGGACAAACGGACAAGTACTTATTTCAAACACTGTGGAATTACAAATATGTAGTAAATGTATGTGTGTGTAAGATGCAGAGGTAAAAACATATATGTACTTGTATATTTATATAAATGTCATGAATGTGTTAGTGTCATGCGACACACTATTCATTACTTAATGTAAAGAATAAAGAATAGTATGTCCAGAGAGTTGTCATGTTTAAACTAGGGGGTGTTTTGTTTCAGAAATACAGTCAAACCTGTCCTAGTGGACACCTGTATACAGTGATTATCTGCCTTAAAGGGACATTCCTGAGTTTGCTCCATTGTTAGATGTTTCCGACTAATAAAATATTTCTACGATTACATTTACACATTAAATATATTTTCTTGTTTAGAATATTAATGTCTGTATATTCAATGTGTTTCTGGTCGTTTTAATATTTGTAAAAAGCCCAAACTCGATTTCGTCTTCAAATAATTTCGTACGTACGAAAACATATCTTTTAGGAAATAAAATGAAATTTAACCCAGAACAAATACTATAACGACCAGAAGCATGTTTAATATACAGCCACTAATATTTTATGCAGGAAAATGTATTTGATATTTAATTACAATTGTTAAAAAGTCTCTTGTCAGTCGATAACATCTTAAACATTGCACCAAACTCAAGAATGTCCCTTTACGTGGCCACTTTTTTCCCTCCCTATTGATTTATAATGTAAATGCACCTGTAATAAGTAATTACCTGTCTAACACGGCCGGCAGCCACCTAAATCAGATCCCAAATTGCCAAAATACCTGTATTAAGCAGCTACAGGACAGAGTGTTTGATGTGCTGCCACAGTAAATGTTTACCTTTATATAAAAGGGATATTTTAACAACAGCACTTTCGGACTACTAATGAACAAATCAGATGCTCTCACTCCTGTTTCATTTAGAACGACCATCAACATTGCGCCAAATTTCCTTCAATTAAATTGTGCACCAAACTTCTTTTTGGACACGCCAATTAATGGTATCAAAATTCCATAGCACCCACAATCCTCCGCCTGCCTCCAAGTTGATTGGGCTACTGGTTCTCTCTTGAACCTGACTGCGCAGGCGGTCCCCTCTTACTCTCCCCCCACACCTTTCCTGTCTCAGACGGGGGGAGGTCGACATGTCAAAAGATGATTTATAGTCAACAGTGAAGCACACATCTGTATAGCAGTATAAGTGGTAAAATAAGAAACACCACCAAATGCTTTAAAGACTATATGTGGCAACCTGTAATCAGCAGCTACCTGTCTTAAGCAGACACTTGTCTTTAGCGGCCATGTTTTTCTACTCCCCTGTTTGACCGTTCAAGACAGCTTTGACTGTAACAAGAATGATATATATTTATGTGCAATTTAATTATCTGTCCAGAACTGAGAACAATCTGAGTACAAGCTAGCAGTCATTTGATACAGATAGACATCTATTAACAGTCCTTTCATAATCTCCATTATTACAGCTTATAGGTTTGGGTTTTTTCCCCCACTAAATTATTCATTTTCTTTGCTGCTATTTTATGAAAGTGGCTTTTTTCTCTCTTCTCTTTATTTGTATGGTGTTCTGATTTTCTGTAGTAAAAGCTTTGTTCACTGATATGTGTGGAATTAATTGCCTTTATGTAATATGTAGTTGCAGCTCATTAGCTTCAGAAACTTGAGCTTTTGATCTAAAACTAAATGTTATCTCCAGGGGAGAAAAAATCCCATATAAGACCGGGTTAATGTCAATACTATAGAAACAGACAAAATGACCCAAAAATGGATGCAGCAAAATGTTCTTCTATTTGATTTTGTTTTTCTTCTTCTTCTTCTTTTTTAGTCTATGTAAATATGGTACATGACACAACAATTGAGTCAACTATTTGGTTGTTTAAAGATGTTAAAGTTTGTTTAATTTAACAATACCACTAGAACACATTGATTTATTAATCATCAGCTATTGGATGTCATCCATTTGGTAATTTTGACTTGTAGTCTTAGAGAAAAAACCTGCTGCTTTTTTTCCATTAGTAGCAATAGATCTTTTATATGCACCATCCCACAGACAGGATAGCACATACCACAGTCTTTAAAGATGTAAATACACCATCTGAATACAGCAGCAATTAACTAACAACTATTCATTGACAAGAACATCATGCATTATTTGTGATATTACATGACAATAACACACATGTGTTATCAATTTAAAGGTATATGATTGTTTGCTGCTAGGTGATGACCCAGTCACCACCACTGTCATACCATCTAATGAAATAAACGTGATGAAAATGTGACCTACCATATGTTAACTGAAACTGATTACTCTATGATGCATAAATTCATTGCAAACACAAGAAACCCACTGTCGCCACTTCTTGAGCTACTCTTTACAATTAGCAGCAAAGGATCTTTTATATGCACCATCCCATAGACAGGATAGCACATACCACGGCCTTTGATATACCAGTCGTTGTGAACTGGCTGAAGTGAGATAGTAGAAGATAGGATAAAATTCTGTAATTCTGATCCCATACCGTACTTAAATAAGGCTAGATTTGACGTGAGACCTTATCGTCATGGCAATGCATGATACAAATTACATGAATGTGATGTCATTAGAGAAACTTAAACTGTAAAACTGTTAAAGCACTGGCCCTGAATTGGTAAGTTAACTTAAATGTGATTCAAACAGAAATCTGGCACACTTAGACAGTTTGTTTTTTGTTTTGTTTTTGGAACTTGTTCATTGTATATTTAGAGTTTATTTGGTTTTCTTTGGCTCTTTCAATGATGGATTTCCTTCAGGCCAAATTAAAAAGAAAACTTGGCCCCTGAAAAAAATCTATCCATGCAACTGTTCATTTACCCATCTGCACCTAGTTCACCTTTTTTCATATTAGATACATATAAATGAATTAATCTATCCTTTGTCTGTGCCTGTGTGTCTGTGTGTGTGTGTGTGTGTGTGTGTGTGTGAGTGGGTGTGTGTGTCTATCTGTCTGTCTGTTGGTCTGCTTGCCTGCCTGCATGTCTGTCTGTCTGTCTGCATGTGTGTTGGTCTGCCTGTCTATGTGTGTGTTGGTCTGTGTTGGTCTGTGTGTGTGTTGGTCTGTCTACTGTAAACCGTATTAATATTGCAACATGTTTTTTCCGCGAATGTATACCTTAGCACATGTTCGCGACGTGTACATTTCGCGAACGACCGTTGACAGCTAAAAGAAAAGTGAAGAAAAACCGCTCACTGTAATTGTTATAAAGTTACTGTCTGTAAATCAATATTCTGTTATCCTACATAAAGCAATTGTGCCTGGTACAGAGTCTATAGAGGGGATTAGGCCCTACCCGCCTCACCTGTATTAGAATCATTACTCACAGCTTTAGTTGTTAACTGTTAACACCCTTTGGTAGATAAAACAAAAAACGATTAATCGCCATTGATTGAAGTTACGTGAAACAATTAACGATTAGTCGCCATCCAGGAGAACTCCCGTATTTCAAAACGAAACAAATTAGTCGCAATGTATCTTAAGCTTGTTTGTGTTTTCGTTTATGGTTTACTAGAAAATCGAGATATCACTTTAAGCCCACTTTAAACTGGAAAATAGTGCATGCATATTAATTTTGCAACATAAAGTTGGACGTGAATGACGTGAAATTTATACGCACACATTTTTTTCACGGTTTACAGTATGTGTGAGTTGGTCCATCCATCTGTCTGTCCATTTGTCCATCTGTCCCTCCATGTGTGTGTGTGTTGTTTTGTCTGTCTGTCTGTCTGTCTGTCTGTCTGTCTGTGTATGTGTTGGTCTTTCTGTCTGTGTTAGTCTGCCTGTCTGTCTGTCCGTCCATCCATCGGTCAGTCTGTCTGTCCATTTGTTTGTCTGTTGGTTTGCCTGTCTGTCTGTCTGTATGTCTGTCTGTCTGTCTGTCTCTCTGTCTGTCTGTCCATCTATCTGTCCATCCAGAATGTTGGTCTGCCTGTCTACCTGTCTGTGTGTGTTGGTCTACCTGTCTGTGTGTGTGTTGGTTTGCTTGTCTGTCTGTCTGTCTGTCTGTCTGTCTGTGTGTATGTATGTCTCTGTCTGTCTGTCTGTGTGTGTGTTGGTTTGTCTGTCTGTCTGTCTGTCTGTATGTATGTCTCTGTCTGTCTGTGTGTGTGTGTGTGTGTGTGTGTGTGTGTGTGTGTGTGTGTGTGTTGGTCTGCCTATCCGTCTGTCTGTCTGTCTATCTGTCTGTCTGTCTGTGTTGGTCTGCCTTCTTGTCTATCTGTATGTTAGACTGTATATGAAATTCATTAAAAAATGTATCTCATTTACCATGTGTCATGTGATATCAAGTTATGAAGTGTATAACCGGTTCCACATGCAGTACTGCGATTCAGTCCCACATTTCATCTTTTGTTACCTTGTTTCTTTCCATCAATATAGTTCTAACAGTAACGGTGGTGCAGTGGTTAAGCCATCGGACTACAGGCTGGTAGGTACTGGGTTCAGATCCAAACCCTGAGTGAGTGCTCTGCAAGGCTCAATGGGTAGGTGTAAACCACTTGCACTGACCAGTGATTCATAATTGGTTCAACAAAAGTCATGGTTTGTGCTATCCTGCCAGTTGGAGACGCAAATAAAAGATCCCTTGCTGCTTGTCATAAAAAAGTAGCATACATGACGATAGTGGGTTTCCTATTTAAAAAAAACAGTGTCAGAATGACCATATGTTTGACGTCCAATAGCTGATGAAAAGATAAAAAATCAATGTGCTCTAGTGACGTCATTAAATAAAACTTTCTGTCCTTACTCTTCTAGTAATAATCTACATTTTGCCTGCTGATCACAGGTGGTAAATTCAGTGTCGAAGATAATTATATCTGATATCATAAATACTGCTTATTTTAAGAAAAATACATTATTTTGAACCTTTTCCACACCACATGTGTATCCGTCAGTAATTTCTGTCATTACTCTTCTAATAATAAGCTACATTTTGCCTCTGATCACAGGCAGACAGCAAAGTCAGTGTCCATGATGATTCCCTTAATAAATAGTTGTATTAAAAGCCACATCCCGTTTAGTGTGCTTCGTGATAGCGACTCCCATCAAACAGGCTGTTTGCTCTGTGTGTGCGATTATAAAAGCCCGGTTTTATGCCTGACAGTGGTCTGTATGTGTTTCTCTCTCTCTCTCTCACTCTCTCTCTCACTCTCTGTCTCTCTCTCTCTATTGCTATTCTCTCTCCGCATTGCTGCTGTGACTATCTCAACGAACTGAGTGTTTCCAAAGACGTCAAGTCATTTTCTGTGTTGATTAGCTGGGGATTAAACGAAGTCATCGAGGGACAAATTTGGATGTGTACGAATGAGTGGACAGATAGAGTGTGGCCTATTGTAGTACTAAAGAGTGGTGGCAGCGGTGGATTCTTCTTCTTGCCTCATCAACAGGAATCAATGGTCGAATTCTTTGTGATGACAGGTGTGTGTGTGTGCAGTTTATTGGAATAATCTTTTATCTCTCTCTCTCTCTCTCTCTCTCTCTCTCTCTCTCTCTCTCTCTCTCTCTCTCTCTCTCTCTCTCTCTCCTATTTTATTCCTGTGTGTGTGTGTGTTTTCTTTCATGTGGAAAGGTAAATAATTGATTGTTGCACAAATTACTCTGGCTTGTTAACGTGGTGTTTGGATGTATTGTTTAATATTCAGAATTGTGTTGGCACAGTGTATTCTCTCCAAGCTGATGTGTTATCTGGATTTCTATGTGAATTGGAAGGATACGAAAATTCTGTCCAGTAACAACAGTTTGTTTACCGTACATCATTCTGTATAATCTGACACTCTAGCTGTCAAGGCTGTTACCAGAGGGTACAAAGGAAAATATTACCTACCTTAAAATCTTAGCAGGTAAATTTTGTCAGTCCCATTTGAATTCCATTAACAAAGAGTGAACTGTATGTTAGTTTTAAGATTTTTTTTAGAAATAGGGGCAGTAATAAAGCACTCACTTAATGCATGTTTCGTTTTAAGATCGATCCTTGTCGGTGGACCCATTGGGTCGTTTCTAGTTCCAGCCAGTGCACCACAACTGGTATATCAAAAGGTGTGCTATAGAAATATGTATTGGGTTGCCTCTCTAAGACTGTATGTCAACATTACCAAATGTTTAATATCCAATAGCTGATGATTAACAAATCAATGTGCTCTAGTGGTGTTGTTAAACAAAACCAGCACTATCTAAAAGTTCCGTCAGGTGATAAGAGCTTGGTGATATGATTCTGTATAATCCGGCACTCAGTCAGGGTTTCTGCCAGAGGCTACAAACACAAAGGGTAAAATTACGTCCCTTAAACTTCTGGAAATTAATAGATACATTTTTGCAATTTTCACAAAGATTATTGAAAGAGAACTGTCATGTACAATTTGTGAAGGGACATGAAAATGCAGTGTCCAGTTTCTAAAGATTTCAAACCCATAACCACCTACAGGGATGTGAGAGCCACGCGGAAACGTGTAAATGACCAAACAAAAATTGCAAGCTTATTAAATAGCTGGTAACAACTTTGCGACAACCATGTAATTAACTACCGTGTTTTGAGTTAGTATTTGGAACCTTTTTACAACCATGTGACTAGCTTGTTGCAAGCTTTTCTTGCATGCTTGTAACTAGGTTGTAGCAAGCTTGCCACACGCTTGTGAATACCTTGCAGCAAGCTTGCGTAAGCATACAGCAAGCTTGCAAAAGGAAAACATGCTTGCAGGAAACTAGCGAGTTGAAAAATATGCTTGCATGCGCTTTTCCATTTCGTCCTAAAAAAACTAAAACATGATGTTCAATACTGTTGACCACACATGGACATGCATGGTTCATTTGCATGTTTTCAAGGCCCCTGCGCGTGCTGTAACCTCACCGTGGTGCAGGGGTGTCACATTCTCATTGAGAATGGCCAATACAGCACAAATTGAGTAAACTTCAGTATCTCGTTGTGATATTTATATTTGTTGCACAGTTCTTTACACTGTTTTAATTGACCTAATGAATTTTTGTGTTGATGTTAATCATCACCTTTTGTTTTTCATTTACCTTCGTTTGACACCCAATAGCCGATGTATTTTTCGTGCTGGGGTGTCGTTACACATTCATTCATTCATTCAGTTTTCATGGTTTCAAGTTAATAAGGTGTGCCTTATGTTATAAATTATAACCACTTTAGATTTGAATGCAATATTTGGTAGTTCAAGGGGTTGAAACAAGGGGCATATTTAAATTGAAATCAGAATACACGTCCCAGAATACACGTCCTAGTTCATGGGCAGTGGCATTTTGGCTCCAAATGTGGTTTTACATTATAGCAGGAAAAGGCCAGGGGAAATGTTCATGTGCTAGGGTTAAAATTGGCCTTCTTTCTGTACAATTAGTTTATACGCCATTCAAATAGCATTATGTTCAAGTCTGGACTTTATTAAAGTCTAGACTTTAAGTTTTATAAGCACAGGGCCTTGGTTCTGTCCTGCATTGAACCTTCATATTTTGTCTGCCACTTATATCAATATCTTTCTTCCTTGCCTTGTTTCCTTACATTAATTGTTAATTTGCTCTTGCATAATTCTTAGCCTTGTTTCTTTTCACTTCAATCATCTTTTGTGTGCACATGTTGGTTTTCCCAAGTCTCTCTTTCTTGTCATTTCATCAGTATCTTGCTTTGTGTTGGGGCGGCGAGGTGTAGCTCAGTCGTAAAGCACTTGCTTGGTATGCGGTCGGTCTGATCAATCCCAGTCTGTGGGTGTACTGGGCTATTTCTCATTCCATCTAGTGCACTATAATTAATAATGTGCACCACAAAGGTTATGGTTGGTGCTATCCTGTCTTTTGAATGATACATACATGTGTAAAATATCCCTTGTTTTCTATCAAAGTCTATTTCAGAATTACCAAATGTCTGACACACAAAAGTTGATGACTGATATTTCAATGTGTCATTTAAAAAACCAAAAAAAAACCAAAACAATA
>JAECMU010093675.1:0-13700 GCA_016106625.1 Dracogyra subfuscus | reverse complement strand
GTGTGTGTGTGTTCACAATCTAACCTGTATAATAGCTACTCAAAAGAACCATCTAAATTGGCTGTTATGAATAGGTGGCTGTTAAATACAGGTGAAACTATAGTCTAATGTGAAAATTATTCCTTAACAGTGATAATGAAAACTAAGTTATTAAGTACTATAGTGCAAATGGGCATTACATTACACTATAAATATTTGTATTACAGTGAAACTAGTCTAAACCGGACCCTGAACCTACCGAAATCCTGTTAAAACAGGCCAAATTTCATGGTCCTGAAATTTCTCTTATTTAAACCATGTACTAAAAACATGATAAAAATGGAACCGGTCTATTTTGAAAAGAAGGCTGATTTTTGGTACAGAAATGTAAAATCATTAATTAATTAACCTGAACAAATGAAGAGTCAACTTAATGAAAACACAACTACCAGGAAAAATGCTGACCAGAATATATCCTGCGCAGCTTCCAGTGTTATGTCAAGGGTCACTGATTTTCGAGGTCTCAGCCCAGCTTAGCAAACATTGGAGTGATTAATGCTGGACTGTTTTCAAATGTACTGTCTAGTGTAGTGCAAATTCTGTTCACCTTCAGACAAATTTCAAATACTCATACAGTTTCCACCTTTGATTTTTGGTCAGTGCGATTTGATAATGAAATACTGACACCGCAATTAAGTGCCGTCACAAATCAATTTTACAACGGCACTATGGTGGCAATTTTAAAGAAAAGATTAATGCTGTCACTGAGTCAGAATTCTTAATATATGATCCACTGTTGTAATAATATGCTAAAATATAACATCTCAACTTTACTTTCGTAAGCTTCTATACTAGAATAATTCAATTTATATTAATTGAGGAAATTGAGCTGCTTTTTTTCTGATATCTGTAACTGGAGATTTGCGACGACATTGCCGACTGCCGTCGCAAATTTCGAGGGCTGCTGATACACTGAGAGTAAAACTGAAATTAGAGTAAAACATACACACATGACTTGTATATTATACTCTAATTACAAACAGAAAATGGTGTCTTTTCTGTGATAGAAGTAAGAAATATTCACCCTGAATTTTGCAAAGAAAGAATGAAAATGTCTCAGTCACCACCGGCTAAACATAGGCATGTGTCATTTTGCAACTTTAATTGTGGTAAAAATTAAATTACATTGAAATTTGCTGTTTTTAATTATATTTTAATGTTGGTGCATAAACAAGAAAAATACATAACAAAACTGAGATATAACAACATTATTATTAGTCCGACAGTCACATTCATTCATACTTGGACTTGTTCATTTACAGTTACAAATTTGATGCCGATGTCAAGGGAAATAACTCTGTATTCTAAAATGTGACCCTCTATAGAAACACTGGATCTTGTCTAACTAGATAAATATTAAGTCCCTGACGTGATCCAGTTTACAAAGGTTTCACTGTACTTATTTATCTATATTGTTCACCTTTTCAAAAGTTAATCTTCGAAAAACTTAAACAATCTTTGTATGGAAATTAATTCAACTAACAATGGGCTACTCTTTTCTATTAGCAGCATGGGATCTTTTATATGCACTATCCCACAGACAGGATAGTACATACCACGGCTTTTGTTACACCAGTTGTGGAGCACTGGCTGGAACAAGAAATAGCCCAATTGGCCCACAATGGGAAAACTAACCATGGAAGTAAATCAGTTATTATTCAAGGCAAATATATATTTTAAAAATGCTTTATTTACTGACGCACTCAACACATTTTATTTACGGTTATATGGCGTCAGACATATGGTTAAGGACCACACAGATTTTGAGAGGAAACCTGCTGTCACTACTTCATGGGCTACTCTTTCCGATTAGCAGCAAGGGATCTTTTATTTGCGCTTCCCACAGACAGGATAGCACAACCCATAGGCTTTGTTGAACCAGTTATGGATCACTAGTTGGTGCAAGTGGTTTACACCTACCCATTGAGATTTGTGGGGCACTCACTCAGGTTTTGGAGTCAGTATTTGGATTAACATCCCATGCCTCGATTGAGATCTGACCCCAGTACTACCAGCCTGTAGACCGATGGTCTAACCACGACACCACCAAGGTCAGTCAAGGGAAATAGCAACCTATTCCTGGTACAAGTATTACTTGTGAAGTATTGACAAACTTCAACGGTTGACCAAACATCAGCAGTGATTGCTAGGAGTCATGACCAGTAGTAGATATAAATGAATGCATACCTGAGTGGGCAGGCAGGTAATCTACCCCATGTGGCATCTGGAGCAATCAGGGGACCAATAATCATTGATATATTGATCCGAGTAGTTTTATCACAAGGTTTCCAGGAGCACAATTTACATTAAATAAACACAATAGGACTGAGTTACGTGCAAATCTATAAATTAGATGTGTATCTGTGTGTGTGTATTTATGTGTAAATCTGTATGTGGGGACGTAGGCTGAAGCAAATGGTCCACGTTCATAACTAAAAGATACGGCTTTATATATACTGAGTTCATGGTGGTGCAAACACAAAATAGAAAAAGGGTCCCCTTAGTTCATATTCGACCCCCGCCCCCAAGTCCAGATCATGCTATGCCCATGGTATGTACATGTGCGCAATCACGACACCCGATTTGCAGTTTAGTGTTCGCCATACTTCACAGTGTTCGAGTAAACCCGAATCGGAGTTTGACAATGCGCTCAAACCAAACCCCACCAAAAATTGTAACATTGAAATCTTGGCATCTGCTCCAAAGAATAATTGATCCATATGTAAATTGCACATTTGAACCAAAATTACGTGCGCTAATTATTTGTAGTGTCGCTGTTAAATTTATGGACCTAAATGATAAAAATAATTAACCTTTTTATTACTGTCACTGAAGTCGACAAATGTATTGCCGATGTCATGCACGCAATTGAGTACTGATGGTGAAGGGCAGAAATGATGTAAACTGTTATATTTATATAGCTTTCAGTACAGCATGCGTGTGTATTGTCAAGGGGAAGGGGCGCGACTGTGTCGAAAATATTGAGTTTGAAAACGTTTATCTTTCCACCGGTAGCTTTGGAGGACTCAACTTTTTCAGCCCAGAACTGGCCGTAATGCAAACAGATCGATGCATCATCATCTTGCGTTCAGCACTCGCCGTGAGTCGGTGTATATCGGTGATGATGCCAATGGCCAGCTGGGGACTTAGTGATTTTGGTAACTACTGGGCATCATTAAACTTATTAACATATATAATAATTGACAGTGATGAATCTTTACATTTAGTTTATTCAAGGACAGACACAAAGCCTCAGAACAGTCAGTTGGCTGGATTGAAACTTTTATTTGATATAAAATGAAAATTAAAAAACACAGTCACTGAGTCAGATGGCAGGATTGGAACCTTTATTTATTGTCATTTAAAATAACAAGTCAGTTGGCAAGATTCAAACATATTACCCAACCTGCATAGCATTTTGACAATCCATTACATTATGGTTTAAGAAATGGGTTCCCATAACTTGTTTTCATGGAACCTAAAAACAGGTTCCGATGGGTTCCCATGATCTCAGAGCACAGAACCCCAAAAATGTTTCCCATGAAATTTAAAATCCTATGGTTAGATGTATGTGTGTGTCTGTATGTGTGTGTCAGTCTGTCTCTATGTGTGTGTGCATGTATGTGTGTGTCTGTATGTGTGTCAGTCTGTCTCTGTGTGTGTGTGCATGTGCGTATGTATGTATGTGTGTGTCTGTATGTGTGTGTGTCAGTCTGTCTCTATGTGTGTGTGCATGTATGTGTGTGTCTGTATGTGTGTGTGTCAGTCTGTCTCTGTGTGTGTGTGCATGTGCATGTGTGCATGTGTGTATGTATGTGTGTGTCTCCATGTGTGTATGTACATGTACATGTACATGTATGCATATGTGTATGCAGGGCTAGCTCTGTGTGAGCAGACAATTTTGCCAAATTATCTATTGAACATGAAAAATTCAGTTATTTTGTTACAAAATATCAATTATTTCATGAAATTCATTTGCCAAATTAAATTCAAATTTGCCAACTGTTTTTTAAAATTTGCAAGTGGTGAACTTGGCAAGTGCCAGAGCTAGTAGACAGAATTAATTTAAATGTAAAATAACAAAAGACAACTGCCAGTACCTTGCTTCTCCAAACTTTGATAACACAGGCGGTCTGTTTTGAACGCGTCGCAGACGAAACCATCGTTCTATCTGTCGTACGCTGAGATCGGTTCGCTTCGACACTCCCTGAATATGATAATAATACATAGGTCACACGAGAGTACTGCTAAATTTTCGTGAAAAATGGCCAATAGTCAAACTTAATTTGTACATGATAAAGTTATACACAAAATGTCAGCTCAATATTCTGTGATGGTGTGAAAAAAAGTCTGGAATACTAAATATGGGACAAACACAGACAACTGGATGGATGGATAGATTTTGTGTGGATGGATTGATGGATGGGTGGGTTTCGTGGTTGTGTGGATGGATGGGATGGATGGATGGGTGGGTGGGATGGATGGATTTGGGTGGGTGGGTGGCTGGATGGATGGATCGGTTTTTGGTGGGTGGGTGGATGGATAGATGGATGGACTGACCGAGAGAAAGACAAGTGGATGGATGGATGGACTGACAGAGACAAGGGATGGATGAACAGACAGAGAAAAAGACAAACACATAGACAAAAGGACTGAGAAAAAGCCTATATTCCCCTCTGGATGGACTAGTATAAAAATACTAGAATGAATATTCATCAAAATGTGGAGGAAAGTGAAACAATGTTCTTAGTGAAAATGATGTATAAAGAGAAAAACATATAACAAGATATAACCATAGAACCATAACTCTTGACTGTCCACTTCATAGTCCATTCCTGGACATGGTGAGGGGGCTTGTATGTATCAAAGCCAGAAGGGAGTTCCAGCTCCTGTTACGATATCCAATCTGGACTGGTTGATGGATAGAGACTGGACTGATACGGACTACGGGTAAGGTAACCCTAACAGAAACCTTGAGATAAGATATTGGACTGCATATATATATATATATATATATATATATATATATATATATATATATATATATATATATATATGATCTAAAAATAGGAATCTTTCTGAAGTTTTTCTGTCCAGTATCAAGTAAGTATAAAAATATAGACATCTATTTTCATATGAAGGCGTACCTCTATTTCAGAATAATTGGGAAATTTCCTTTTCTTATACATTTCTTCCAAAACTGGACATGGTCTACACTTGGGAACTGAATCTTTCAGACCACAGTATCTTCCAAATGGACGAGCCACATACCTAAAGAAAATAATGATAATAATAAAATTGAATTATTGGCACAATATACTTCAAATAAAAGGTTGTTCTGTCCGTGTCTTGGTTACACAAGTTTAAATTCAAAGTAAACTGCCACCTTTTAAAATTAAGAGATCGAGAGGCGAACTATTTTGTTTATAATTTATAAATGTATTGCTCTAGCAAACACTAATATAGTCATAAAACTCACTGAGAAATTACTCTGCACTGGTATAACATACACTATTGAACAATATGGTGCTTACAAACAGAATATAATTTTTTTTTAATTATCTGTGAATGTGAATAACATACAATGTTATATAGTAATACTCAGAACAGTATGTAAAGTGGTTTACAACATTTCTATAGAGCCACACTTAACAAAAATAAAGTCTTTTGGAGAAATGTTTTTTAGCTGAGGTAATAAATATAATACAGGGGACAATATTTCGAAATCTGAGGTAACCAGAAGTCGGTTCACATGGTTTTTACCTACAGTGTTCTAGCTAGCAGTAAATAGAGGGGCGCTGTGCCCTGCCCCCGTTTTGTGCCGCCCTGCCGTGTTTGATGCCGCATCACCCCTGATTATCGCCGCCCTGCCCTAATTCACTGTCAAATAAAAATACAAAATCTTGCTTTCCTCTGAAAGCGTGCACAGAGTTGTTACGAGTCTGAATTCTCAGCAAAAAAAATTGTTTGACAATACATTGTTTGGCCATAGTTGTGAAAGCTGACAGCAGGAACATGGTATGGTTTTTTTCTTCTATTGTTAGTCAATATGACTGCAGCAGCCCATGAAATTCGGACAAGTTTGCTACAGCAGTTAAGTGCCGTCACAAATCAATTTTGCAACGGCACTACGACGGCAATTTTAAAGAAAAGATAATGCTGTCAAAATTATTCATATATGATCCACTGCTGTAATATATGCTAAAACATAACATTTCAACTTTACTTTAAGTTTTTATAGTGGAATAAACCAATTTGAGTTACACACGATAATACATTTATGCTTCTCTCTGGGA
Source organism: Dracogyra subfuscus (assembly GCA_016106625.1). Classification (NCBI taxonomy): domain Eukaryota; kingdom Metazoa; phylum Mollusca; class Gastropoda; order Neomphalida; family Peltospiridae; genus Dracogyra; species Dracogyra subfuscus. The sequence continues at coordinate 7,365 of JAECMU010093675.1, read as the reverse complement.
TCTGTAACTGGACAGAGTTCAGAAAGAAATGCCTACAGACTTTTTACCACTCACAGATTTGCAACGGCAATGAAATGCTGTCGCAAATCAAGTTTGCGATAGCTTTTGTGACGGCATTGCCGATGCGAATTTCGAGGGCTGCTGCAGTGGAGCAGACAGGCAGTCTGAATGCCAAGTAATCCTCACACCGTCACGTACCACCTAGCAAACACCTAGTTGAAAGCAGACCATCATGATAAACCTCGACAGAATGTCAAATGCAAAATTTTAAAAAGTAATTTTTGCCTTTTCAAATACCCAGACCAAGTTACATATATAGTTTTAACTCATGTCAGTAGCTCTTATCAATGACACATTGATTGCTGCATCTTTATAATATGGCACAGAGTAAACTAACAACACTGGTTATTTGGTCTATATATAGGCATAACTGTTTTGTTAAAAGCTATTTAATGAAATCTATCTAGATTGTGACATGCAATAATAGCCATGTTTAAATGCAGTGAGCAACTTGTTACAAATATATCCTTATGTCAATTTTTGTTTGTTCTTTTATTTCTTTATTTCTTCATTTCTTTTTATTTATTTCTAATCATTCTCTCTTTGTTTTGTTTTTTTCATTTCTTGAGTTCTTTTAATTATTTCATTTATTTATTTTAAATTACATTTGGCCATGATATTAAATGGCATAAATACTATATACATGTAATAGAAAAAAGAATAGGATTTTTTAGGTGATCCAGCCTTTTGTAAAACATTTTAATACTTAAAGTTTGATTTTATTTAACAACACCACTAGTGCATATTGATTTATTAATAATCGGCCATTGGATGTCAGACATTTGGTAATTTTGAAATTTAGTCTTAAGAGAAAACCCTATACTTTATTCCTTTAGTAGCAAGGGATCGTTTATATACACCATCCCACAGACAGGATAGCACATACCAGTCATATTGCACTGGCTGGGACAATATTTTTTAATACTGTCTATATTTAGTACATTAGTACAATAATATTGCATACAGCGATGTTTCATCAAACATCCAAATTTAAGAATAAATTTGTGTTTAAAAATTGATTGTCCCCCTCCCTTCAAATATGTTTTGTAAATTAAATATATATAATTATATATTTCTACATATATGATATTTATGAATGTAGAAAATTTGATCATATCCAGCACTTGCCTTAAAAATAAGATGATTGCGTTATAAATTCCTTACAATTAAATTAGCGCCCTGTCCCATCAATATCCTAGTTAGAACACTGACCTAGATAACTAATTGTTTGGTTATGTGAATTATATTTGTGTAACTTGATTGGTTACCTCAAAGTTACATTGAAATTATATTTTAAATACATACTTTTTAGCTCAAACAAAATTGAAACAAAATACAAAAGAAAATGTTTTATAAAACAGGTTCTTTAATGCTTGCAAATAAAAGGAAGTGACTTGTAGATATTTCTTTTGTTTTGGTACGATCGTAGCATTGTAGATTAATTATTATTATTGTTATTATTATTATTCACCACTTGCCACCAGGATCACAAAAATTACTAGTAATCTTTAGTTGCCCGAATCTAAAAAACACTGTCCTCGGGCATCCAGCCACCATATTCTAGAACCTCCGTGCAGCTTGCTGAAGTTAACACTATTAGATACTGAAACAAAAATGCCCATTCCCTGGTTCCTCTGAAGAATAATGCAAAACACTCACTGGTGCATGATTAGACTATAATATAGAATATAACATAGGCGTCGGAAGATGGCAGCGACTGGGGGGGCCACCAACTAAATTTTAGTTTTTAAACTGGAGGGGGGCAAAGCACATTGTGGCCCCCCAGTTTTCGAGTTGGGGGGCCAGTGCCCATCCCCCCCCCCCCATTTCCGACACCTATGAATATATATAAATAACAAATAAAGGCTACCATTTGTCACTGATAATATGTAGCGGGCAGCATAGCCCAGTGGTACAGTGCCTGTCTGATGCGCGGTCGGTCTAGGATCGATCCCCGTCAGCTAACCACTGGGTTTTTTTCTCGACATAACCATATGTCCGACGCTGATATAACTGTAATTGTAATGTGTTGAGTGCGTCATTAAACAAAACAATAAAATAAAATAAAAATGATATGTCAAATTTAGTATACAGCAAAATAAAAAAACACCCACCAAAAAGCCAAACAACAAATGTTCAGTTCCTCTGAACTATAAAACAGGATACTCATTGGTGCATGATTAGATTAATAAAAATAAATCTTACAGTAACATAAAAAGAAAGACACTTTTATGCTTTGTAATATGATTAAAAAAGTATATTGTTAAAATGTTGTTTTGATTTATTTCACAGATTTATTTTTCTTTCAATATTTATTTTATTAGTAGCCTCCTATTGTAGCATCTACAATATCCAAATTAAATGCACACATGTGCATACACCAACAAACACACAAATGCATTATTACATTTTACCAATGCAAAATATATTAATTTTGAGACCTTTGTCCGTTTGCATCAAAACGGACCCAATCAGTTGGCTTGTAACATCATTATGTATGTCATGTCATAGGGTTTAACATGCACATTCAGAACAAGCTGTTGTAGCGTACACCTGTTGCACTGGCAGATGCAAGGGAGCACCAGCAGTCCGATCAAGATCTGTAGCAGGCGGGGGTGTTGGTGGTGGGGCTATAAAATTTTGAATGGAGCATTAATTATGCGCATTTCAGTATGAAGGAATGTTTAGCGCAATTTTTGAATGGTCGGCCGAAAGGAAAAAAAGATACAGAGCTAATATAGTTTTGGAATTTAGTAGCTCGAGAGTGGCTCGTTAATTAGACCTCATTGCTGCTGTGGTGCCTCACGTTGTTTGTCCTCCTTTTCCGTGTCATCAAGTACATTACCAGCATTATTATGTAAAGAAATATTTTTATTTATACTGGATTTATTTGTTTAAAATTGTTGTTTCAACGCACTATGTCACAGATGGTTGACCTAATTATTGACCTAACAAAGAATTGTATGACAATATATACATTTGATTTGTACCTAAAAGTACTTTACTGGACCTTCTACATAACCACCATATCACTCTTATTATTGATATTTTATAAAAATAATTGAATTATGGGTACGGTACATAATTCTGAGAAAAATAACGGCTATTTGAAGAGCAGAGGTGCGACATATTATTTCGAGTCACGTGACGGGCATTCCACGAATAACCACACTGTCAAAACAATTTACCAAGCTCTTGTAATGAGAACGCATGACCGTCCTATGCGACGTAGGGTAAATAGAAAAAAAAACAATAAAGAAAATAAGTTATTAAAAATAATAAAAACATGTACTGAATCATAATAAGCTTATACATTAGTTTATAGATTACAGACGCATTTTAAACGTTGACAATCCCGACTAGTTAGGCCTTTGCATATATAGATAAATTTATCGTTAGTCGTACGCGAAAAACTCTAAACATCTGGATCACGAACACCTTCATTTTCCACCTTGTAAAATTCATTATTATACAAAATATGCCATAACAGCTGACTTGGGATAGGAAATGTTACATTTTTAAAGAATATGCTTAACTAGATGATGTATATATACGATGTGACTATATATATATACTAGTATACGAAGGCCGTGCATAGAACCTCCACTAACAAGGGCTGGCTATATTCACAGCAAACATGTATATAGGCGGTAAATAAATATTTGATTCATCCATATTACTGAACTATCAGGAACAGGAGGAATACATACTAAGTACTGTACAAACAAGAGCGTTTTCTGGACAGGGGAGGGGAGGGGTACATGGATTTAGCTGACCCTTTTGTGTACGTTTTCCATAGACATATGAATAGCGTAATATTGCCCGTACAGAACTATCAAAATAAATAATAATAATAAAAAGATAATATTAATAATAATACACGATTATTATTATTAGCCAACTATACCTTTTTGGGGTGGAGTGCAGTGTTTTATCTGGTAGAGTTTTGGCTGTACAAATGCAAGATTAATGTACATGCACACACGCACAAATGAAAGAATGAACTTGTCCCTGCACATAGAACTGGATTCAAATGGGTTAAGTAATAATTCATTCGAATTAAAATTAGCTCCACTATTACATATGAATCTAACAGCAGCTCGTTGGAGTTTATGTCCAGCTGACCTTTCATTCAACTAATCAAAACCAATTACCTTTGGACGACAAAACATGCGACAGTACACTGTTTTTTTTTTTTTACGTTATACATTAAACCGAATGACCACTTTGTGAACCAGACAAAATAATTTGATAATAATAATAATAATAATAATAATAGTAATAATAATAAATGGTTAATGTTTATTATTTTATTTCAGCGCAAATGTTTTCATTATTTGTCATGTGTATAGCCAGCCTCTGTTTGCCAAGTCTCTATACACGGTGATCGTCTAATATAAAATTCAAAAATACATTATACGGTTGTCGTATATATATATAGCCACATTACTACAATCTATTTTAAACTTATAAACATGAAGAGCTCTAATTTTTAAAAATTAAGCGTGTTATGGAATTCCCTCGATCGTAGTTCAAATAAAATGTTTTGGATCACAGAGTAACTAGGTTTGGTATTCCAAATGAATGTAATTTCCATTTATAATCCATATTTAGATAAATAAGGCCCACTAAATCCGTGATCGTGCACCTTTCAGTTGATATGGGCTTAAAATTTAATAACATGTTTATATATATATATATATATATACATGTATTTTAACTTTCCTTTTGACCTTTTTAACAAAAACTGTTAACAAACTGAAAATAATTCACTTTGGCAGCCCTTCTACTTTGCTCCATTTACCTTTAATCCAGTTAACAATGTGATCAAGCTGTCAATTTTAATTTTCTTGTTTGGCTTTAAAAATATTAATGCTAATTAATACAACATAAAATACTCACAAATTTCATTATTTAAAAAAAAAAGAGTTACATTTGAGAGTGGAGGTAGGAAGTATGAAAATAATAATAATATAAAATTGCAACACTTCTGACACACTTAAATCATCGGAATGTTTGAAATTTGAAGTATAATTGCATATTAATGTACCTTCCAAGTTCCAACGTATTACTATCAGATTGTATTTCTCTAGTTATGTCTTTTCATTTTGAATTTGGATTGTATGTACGTAATACAAGTCATGAGTCATCAGTCATTTTGTACAGGTCAAATGAACTAGCACCTCCTTTTTCAATAAAGTTAAAGTTTGTTTTATGACATCACTAGAGCACATTGATTACCCTTTCAATAATGTTCAGGTTAAATACAATAGGTGCCGACGGGTTTTTTCCCCTTTAGTGTGTGTATTAGTGATTAACGTCAAATACTGTTATCAGTAAACTCGAAAATTATCTATGTAACTTTGGTTTTTAAACATAGGGCTATTGTTGTATTAGAGCAGTAATCTTTTCCTATCCAGTGGTAGGCAGCAATTCTGTATTTTCACTATATACGATTATCTTTGGCTGAAAGAGGTATCATAAATCACTGTCACAATTAGTGCAGGGAACATATAAAGTCAATATTTTTCTTAATCACACTTTTTATATCCATCAAACTGTCTGTCTAGCTCTTGCAAATACTGATGGCAGAGTTGACTCCTACATCAGGGCTTCTAGAACAAAAATTAAAGTTTGGTGCAATGTTTTAAGATGTTATCCACTAATAAAATATTTCTACGATTGAACTTACATATATATTAATTATATTTTCTTGTTTAGAATATTAGTGGCTGTATATTAAACGAATCATAGTCATTTCGTACCCAAGTCATTTCGTACCATCCATTTCGTACCATGCTGCCTGGTCATTTCGTACCCTAGTCATTTCGTACCCTGGTCATTTCGTACCATTGCAAAAAGTCATTTCGTACCCTAGTCATTTCGTACCATCGTGAAGTCATTTCGTACCCCAGTCATTTCGTACCCTAGTCATTTTATACCAGTATATAGAAAACGCATCAACTATAGCATAAAAGCATTTGGGCTTATTTGGACAGTTTGAAATGCAGAACATGTTATTGTGCAGCATATCGTTATTGATACCCATAATACCTGTCAACTGTCATTTCCATTTTACCTGACAAGAGCCGTCTATATTACTACTAACTGCCAACATCGATTTTGTGTAAAATCGTCCAAAATAATTAGTCAGAAACAACAAAACAACATATGGACCAATGAAATATTATGTATTTATTAGGCTTTCTTTTCAAGTTAAAATTTTGCATAAGGAAAAAAAAAAAACCAGTTATACATTTAAGAAATAAACAATAACAACATTAAAACATTAACTACCCTACTTTTATTCTTTTGCTGATAAAATATCCTTTAAATTAAGAAACAAATTGTAATTTAATGTCATTTTGTAAAAGACACTATCAGGGTGATTGTTATACCATGGTACGATATGACTTTCAGTTATGGTACGAAATGACTAGGGTACGAAATGACTTTTCACGATGGTACGAAATGACTTTTTGCAATGGTACGAAATGACCAGGGTATGGAACGACCAAATTAGGTACGAAATGACTATGGTACGAAATGACCATGGTACGAAATGACTAGCAACCTATTAAACGTTCTAATATTTGTACTTGGTTAATTTTCATTTTATATCCTAAAAAATATTTTTTCGTACGTACAAAATTATTTGAAGACAAAATCCATTTTGGGCTTCTTACAAATATTTAAGACAACCAGAAACACATTGAATATACAGAGGCTGATATTCTAAACAAGAAAATATATTTAATATGTAAGTTTAATCGTAGAAATATTTTATTAGTCGGAAACATCTTACAATGCAGCAAACTCGGGAATGTCCCTTTAAAAAAATCACATCCAATAGACGATGATTAATGAATCAATGTGCTCTAGTGGTGTTGTTACACAAAACTGTATTTTTTGTGTGATTGTCAGGCACTTGTCATTTTGAGTCAGCCCCTGGAAGACGGAATGGCTGAGTGGGTGATCATGTGGCAACGTCACGGTATAGGTCGGCAAACTTAGAATTCTGCTGTCCGGAGTTTGCCGAAGCTTAGCTGATTGTGTATTAGTGATTAATATGTGGATTGTTTTTAATCAATTAAAACAGAAATGATTGGCGTAAAGGTATTTGACGTCAAACATAGAATTGTTGTGGTATTAGAGCCGTAATCTTTGACAACTTTTTGGTTGTCTGCAATTGATAAAAAATACACAGCTTGGTCTGCGACGAATCGTAGTCATAACGGCCCTAGTACTAAACGGCCTTAACAATAATTGGTCAAAACGGCCCCAAAAAAGTCAAAACGGCCAAAG
>JAECMU010093674.1:0-10389 GCA_016106625.1 Dracogyra subfuscus | reverse complement strand
CATAACCATATGTCCGACGCCGATATAACCGTAATTATAATGTGTTGAGTGCGTTGTTAAACAAAAAACAAACAAAAAATCAATATAACATATACTGAGAAGCATAAATAACGCAATCAGTATCTCTCTGATATTTTCTTATATAAATATTATGTCATCCATATTAGGCATGAACAAAATGTTTTATTTAAAGGGACATACCCTAGTTTTTAAACACTAAGACATAGTTTTGACTATTAGAGGCGTTTTTTGATAACTGAAATCATACTTTACTTAAATTTTATTGTTTAAACTATCCATTTCCGTACATTCTAAGTGTTGTTGGTCATCCTGATGTTTTTTAATATCACAAAATGCATTTCTCATATTTTTAAAAAGGCACGTGCCTCTGAGAAGTAACAGTTATGTAGTTGAGTTTTATTCTATTTTAAAGGGTATTTCACCATTTCAAAGTCAAAGACTCATGTTCACTCAATTGTAACTTTATAAAAATGTGTTACAAGTTTGTAAATTAAACTAAACAATGTTAATTTTCATGAACTGAAACTAGGGTATGTCCCTTAACAATGCATTCAACACATTTTATTTTTGATTACATGGCGTCGGACATATTAGACCAGCGGCATGAAGCTAAAGAAATGAGCATACCCCTACCGGAGGTATAACAAGTTGAAACTGGTATCAAAATGAAGCTTATGCTCTCTAGTTTCAGGAAATGATGTTGTACTTTGCAAAATTGGTGCACAACATGCTCGTTTAACCCCTTTAGTCCCAAAACGCACTTGAAAATTGTACATCCGTGAATCTTCAAATTGTTTGATCCTAGTGATAGGAAATCACACTTAAACCCCATATGCTGCAGTTTTCTTGTTGAGAATAACATGTAGAAATAATATATAACTGTTTTAGGGGTTGCATGCATTATCCGGTGGGTCTGCCACCCCCTACCACCCCCAAAAATGACATTTTTGTGACGTTTATAGATGGATTGTCTCTCGTAACAGCAGTTTGATTTACATTGCTGTGTTTACCGGTAATCTCTTTTGATGATGCATATTTCCTATGGTGTAGTTGGACTGGGCCTATGGGGGTGTCTGGGGAGGGGTTTGGTGTGGGGGTGGGGGTGGGGTGGCATTCATACTCAGAAATAGTGCCAGTTGCTTTAAACTGAAAATTTCAGGTTCAATTTTCATTGATAAAACCAATAACAATAAGTACAAGAACAATAAAATACAATAAATTTTAATTGTCTTATTCATTTCAAATTAAAGAGACAGCCCTTGAAATTCGGACACGTTTGCTATGGCAATTAAGTGCCGTCGCAAATCAGATTTGCAACGGCACTATGGTGGCAATTTAAAAACAAAAATTAATGCTGTCAATATTATGCATATACATGTATATGATCCACTGCAGTAATAATATGCTAAAACATGACATCTCAACTTTACTTTCGTAAGCTTCTATACTGGAATAAACTGATTAATATTAATTTAGGAAACATTGGGCCACATTCAATTATAAATGCTTTTTTGGGGGTGGGATCTGTAATTGGACTGAGTTCAGAAAAAAATGCCTTCAGATTTGCGATGGCAATGAAATGCTGTCGCAAATCAATTTTGCGATAGCATTGCCGATTGCTAAATGTATTTATGCTGAATCATCACCTTGTAGATGCTCACCCCTAAAACACGTCATTTTTTCAAGCTAATGCACACAAGTCACATCTCACTTTGTTTTTGATTTGTCTTGTGAGAATCATTTTAGAGATCTGATTATCTTTTCCATGTTTTGGGGTCATGATGCAGTTTCCTGCCTCTTCAACTCAAAGAATTATGTGCAGAAGAAGGGTCATTATAAGTTACTTAACAACAGTTAAAATATATTTGGAGTATACAGCATGAGATAGGCCTACTTGGCATTCATGATTCATTTGTTCTTATGCCACTGAACATGTTAAAGCTTAATTTATAGTTAGGCATTTCCCCCTATAGTTTCAAATTGACATACAACATGTACAATGTTACTTTCATGATCTTTGGACAAAATATTACGAAAACATCATTTTAGTCTTCGTCATCATTCCCATCCTCATCATCTTGCAGTACAGCAACAGTGTTTGGGCAGTTATTGCAGCTGCATATTTCAATGCATTTCAGGTCTGCAAAGACACAAGGACTTTTTCTACCATCAGTGCATGCAGTCTGTATCTTTACAGTATAAGTGGGTCAAATCCCGTATTTCCCTAGGGGCTGATTCCTTCAGACTTGTCACACACTGCAAGCTTTCATCACACTTAACCCAACGTACTTGTGGGATCCCTCATTATGGGCTTTGCAATGTGGCTACTGCACCAGATCATAGTCTGGAACTTTGCTCTAAGAGCATGTTGCCTAAATGCATCATCAGTGGGTGGAAGAGATGAGACTGGTTTGTTGGTCATGGATGATACCATGAAGCGCAATTCATCAAGGGTATCATGTGATGTTCCCTTGCGACCTGTCCCACTCTTCCCATACATCAAAAGGAGGAGCTCCCTGGCAGCATCAAGCCCCTCATCATCTGGATAGTGGAATTTTTTCAGTCCCTTCAGAGCTTCCTAGTGTTTTTGGAGGAATGATGTAGGCCGTTTTCTTCCCAAGCTTGAAGAAGCCACTGGTGGTTTAGGTCAACGCAGATATAGAGAGAGGAAACCCACTGTTGCCACTTCATAGGCTACACTTGTTTTAATGAGCAGTAAGGTATCTTTTATATGCACTATCCCATAGACAGGGTAGCACATACCACAACCTTTGATGTACCAGTCGTGATGCACTGGCTGGATCTATATTAGGCATGCAGACAAATAACATATTGGTGAAAACTGTAAATGAAAGAAGATATTATTAAAGTTGGGAAAAAAACATTTCTCATAAAATATGTTTTTAAAGAAAAAACACAACTGGGTTATTTTTTGGCAGTATAACATAAATGTTTTTAACATTACTTACCGTGTCATATTAAAAAAAGACAGAAAACACAAAAATGGTTTCTTTTGTAGGTAGATGAGAACAGAATATTTTTGTATGCAATGCTGTGTTATTGCAATAAACACCCAAGTTATTCTTTTTGCAGAAAACTAATTTTATTCCATTTTTTGTTCTGATTTGAACAAAATCCTCTTTCTCTTACAGTTGTTACCAATATCCCATTTTCCCCACATAATCAGTATATATGATTTGTCATTTCCATAAGACGATTATTCAAATACCCATTGCGTTATTTATGCGTCTCAGTATATTTAATTAACTTCAGCATATTAACAGCTTGACAGATGACAGTTCTGTGTCACCTGGCTGCATAAAATCAAGTGAGGTTTATAGGATATTAAAAATCCTTCCATTTTGTATCATGTGTGTATCCAGAATAAAATCGTTCATTTTCAGTTAGTCATGAGCTTTACTGAGTGACCATGAAAACAAAGCGGGCAGCACAGCCCAGTGCATGGTACAGTGCCCGCCTGATGCGCGGTCGGTCTAGGATCGATCCCCGTCAGCTAACCACTGGGTTTTTGTTCTCGACATAACCATATGTCCGACGCCGATATAACCGTCATTAAAATGTGTTGAGTGCGTCGTTAAATAAAAAAAATAAAAATAAAAAAAATAAAAATATTGTTTTAAGCAACAGCTTTTTTTTATCTCTCACTAGTTATTACTATATGTTTTGGACATTAAAAGAATCTTGCTGAGTTCCTGACATCATATTATGTACCTGAGGGTGGAATAGCCCTGTCCCACATGGATACATAATGGAGGATTATTTTTCTCCCATCCAGTAGATGAAAAACAAGCATTTTGGGAAAACGTGAAAAACCTACATTTTTTATTTTTTATCTTACAATAAAATAATCATAACCATTGAAAAGATCGTACCCAAAAATGGTTTATACTAAAAGTATAAACCAAAAATGATAGTATAATTTCATTATGACAGCAGGTTTCCTTGTTTTTATGAAATATAAAAATTATTTCTTGCGTTATTTTTCCATTTATGTGACGTCACCCAATGTTAATATCAGCTCAAACAACAGAAGTCACGTGGTCATGTAAGACAGATTTATTCTGCATGGGCTGACGTCATGGAATGTGCCTGTCTTGCATGGCTAGGGATGAGAGAAAAAGTAATTGTGATACATAGACAGGAACATTCATGTTAACTAAGGACATGGGTAGTTAAAACTGCTTTCCGTTAGCTGTTTACCTTGTCCACCCCAAGTTTTTATGATTTTTATGATTTTCTTTAAAGGGACAGTCCCTACTTTATAAATACTAAGGCTTATTTTTCACTATTAAAGGTTAACTTATATTTTATTGGTTATTTCATTAATTTCTCTACAGCCGAAGTGTTTCTGGTCATCCTGGGGTTTCTAATACCACAAAATACATTTTTATTATGATTAAGGCGGACAGCATAGCCCAGTGGTACAGTGCCCACCTGATGCGCGGTCGGTCTAGGATCGATCCCCGTCAGCTAACGACTGGTTTTTTTTTCTCGACATAACCATATAACCGTAATTAAAATGTGTTGAGTGCGTCGTTAAAAAAAATAAAAAAAAATAAAATAAATATATATATATATATGATTAAAAACACATCTCAGAAGTAACAGTTATGGAGTCGAGGTTTAGTCTAGCTTGAAGGATATTTCACTGTTTTACTGTCACAGACTCTTTTGTTTCACTGGCCTCGATGGTGTCGTGGTTAGGCCATCGGTCTACAGGCTGGTTGGTACTGGGTTCGGATCACAGTCGAGGCATGGGATTTTTAATCCAGATACCGACTCCAAACCCTGAGTGAGTGTTCCGCAAGGATCAATGGGTAGGTGTAAACCACTTGCACCAACCAGTGATCCATAACTGGTTGAACAAAAGCTATGGTTTGTACTATCCTGCCTGTGGGAAGTGCAAATAAAAGATCCCTTGCTGCTAATTGGAAAGAGTAGCCCATAAAGTGGCGACAACGGGTTTCTTCTCAAAATCTGTGTGGTCCTTAACCATATGTCTGACGCCATATAACCGTAAATAAAATGTGTTGAGTGTGTCATTAAATAAAGCATTTCTTTTTCTTTCTTTTGTTTCAGTCTATTGTAATGTTATCCAAATGTGTTGCAGGCTTGTAAATGAATCCAAGTTAGTGGCCATTTTCACAGATTGAAACTACTGCACTTTGATACACGTCTGCTGTGTTGTGCCTATCACTCACGTCATTTGAGTGACAGTGTCATGGTGTAACATGCTGAAAGGTCATTAAAAAAAATTTCTTCACTTTCCTTCTTTATTTGGCAGGAATATATAGCCTTTCTGACAGTAGCGATTTTCTTCTCTCACATTCTCAGCCAGGTGACACTAAATAGCCCTAAAGTTTAAGAGGTTTAGATTGTTAAGCAAACTTTCCCTTTTCTCTCCTCTTTCGATCAAAGATCAGATACTCTGTGAAGATCAGTTCAATGGCTGGGTGGCTATCTTTAAGAAAATCAATCTGTAATAACTATTCCTCTCCAGACCTATACAGATTTATCTCCGCAATAATAAAGAGTATTCTTGGCATAATGGCCGTTAAGTGCAGACGGGCATCGTCATTCTCTATTTCGGTTCAGCAGATGCAATTTCATTTATTTGTAAGAGTTATTGCTCAGTGGTATTCCGGCCCGATTCAATGCCACTCTTGAGTGTATGACTTAAAATAATGTCTTCTTGTTGGCTAAATAAGTTATTAATATAGTCATGTTATGTGATACTCAAATCCAAGGACAAACAGTTGACCTTGATGGAAGGAAGAAGGAGGAGGAAATGTTTTATTGGATGACGGACTGAACACATTTTATTTACGGTTATATGGCATCAGACATATGGTTAAGGATCATACAGATATTGAGAGAGGAAACCCGCTGTTGCCACTTTATGGAGACTACTCTTTTCGATTAGCAGCAAGGGATTTTTTATATGCACCATCCCACAGACGGGATAACACATAACACAACCTTTGATATACCAGTTGTTGTGCACTGGCTGGAATGAGAAATGGCCCAATGGGACCACTGACAAGGATCGATCACAGACTGACCGTGCATGAAGCAAGTGCTGTACCACTGAGCTACATCCTCCTCCCAATAAGTAATCAGTGCCATTATAGCTTAAGTAATATTTTAATATGAATATTCATGAGATCTCACCATATAAATAGACGTGCAGTATTCACACCTCACAGTTTAAGGGGAGCTATCATACCCCCTCCTATTTACTCACCTGACACTAGTTCAAGAAGAACAATTTTTAACACCCCTAAAATTAAGAATTTATATGGTTTCAATAAAGCAATGTCTTAAATCAATTCCAATAATCTAATTGGCCTCAGACCACAATTAATTTCACTATATGTTTCTATATAGCCTTAGTGGCTATAAAATGTTTATTAATATCAGCAGGCCTGTGGATTTTTGTATGTGCTTTTGACTGCCTGGGGGACAAATACCCTGAAGAGGACAACCCCTGTTGTCCAGCTCTTTCTCCCAGCATATAGGTTTAAAATAGCATCACCCTCTAAACCTGGCCGGAGTACATCCATTTTACACAAAAAGCACTACTTTTGCATGGGCCGGGAATTACCACAAACAAAGTCTTCAATGTCAACAAGTTACACATGTTTACAAACTACATGCTCTCCCCTGTCACTTCAGTCAAATAGCTGCCACTTCATAGCTGTCTGCCATGAAATAATCAGTCAAACAGCAGACTACTTGCACGGTTAAATTTCCAGATTTTGGACAACCAAATGGGAAGATAACTGTAATCTGAGGCATATCAGTCAATTTTCCCCCCTGAAAATTGGCCCACACTAATGCATTCCAATGATATACATATTAAAGCAAAGCTCAGTAAGTATCGGGATGTCACCTTTAAAATGAGAGTATATAGAGGTTGTGTTAAAACACCTACCACAGTGCCTTGCCATGGCCAATTTTAGCAATGGAAACTTGAGGGACACCAACAGTTATTTTTTCTTCTAGATATGTTCCATCTACAGTGTTGTCTATGAAAGATTTTGAAATATTTAAAGGAAAAAAATCAATAAGTAAATTTTAGATTTGACAACCAAATATGAAGATAACTAGGCCATTTGGGGGAATAATTAATCACTCCCCTCAAAACAAATTTCACCTTGAATTTTGAATGTTATTTTTGAAAATTTACTTGTTTTGTACATCATCCATTTAAAGAACAGAAAGATATTGCAGGCTTTCAAAAAGCATTTGAATAAGGCAAAGTTATTAAAGCAACTCCTGCAATAAAGAAAATATTGACGCAAAAAACTTTTTATAATATGCTCAGCATTGCTGATTGCCGTGGGCAAATTGCAGGGGTTGCTAAAGTATGACTAATTTTTTTTTTTTTTTTAAACATTATTTACCTTTCTCTGTTACAAAAAAAAGCCAATCCTCTATCCATTGTGGAAACAGTGAACAGGTGGTCAACAGGACCCAGGAAAACAGAATATTATAGAATACATTTAAAAAAATAAAATTAAAAAAATTAAACCCTAATTCACACCTAATTTAATTGATACACATCCACTCACAGATACATATATATCATTCATATTAGCATATTCCCAGATACATATATATCATTCATATTAGTATATTCCCTCAGCATTCCAGTCACAGAAAAAGTAATACCATCAAAAAACAACCTATTCAGTTACTATGTATATAAAAGAATCCTAAAATGTATGACTAATATTTGCACATTAGAAGACATCAGTTTGTGTGGTATCATATTGCCATCAGTCAGGGGTTTAGGGCCGTTAAAACTCTTTATTTTTTAGATTAGTCATAAATCTGTCTGAGCCTTATTGATGTGAGAGTCATATGACACGTCGCTTAACTCTCTGACAGTCAGAATTGCCAGACACATGTACATGTAGGTCACATACTGCACACAATTTTTATTTTATTATTATTTTTTTTTTTTTAAACGACGCACTCAACACATTATAAGTACGGTTATATCGGCGTCGGACATATAGTTATGTCGAGAAAAACCCCAGTGGTTAGCTGACGGGGATCAATCTTAGACCGACCGCGCATCAGGTGGGCACTGTACCACTGGGCTATGCTGCCCGCACGCACCAAATAGTATGAATTTACAAGCTAAAGAAATACATTTGACAAAATGAAGCAAAATTAAAAGCATATTTGTCTGTCTGTTTTGTTTAACAATCCCCAGTGGCGTAGCCCACTTGATGTGTGATCGGTCTGGGTTCTATCCCCGTCGGTGGGCCCATTGGGTTATATCTCGTTCCAGCCAGTGCATCATGACTGGTACATCAAAGGCTGTGGTATGTACTATCCTGTCTATGGGATGATACATATAAAAGATCCCTTGCTGCTCATCGAAAAGAGTAGGCCATGAAGTGGCGACAGCGGGTTTCCTTCCCTCAATATTTGTGTGGTTCTTAACCATATGTCTGACGCCATATAACTGTAAATAAAATGTGTTAAGTGTGTTGTTAAATAAAATATTTCCTTCCTTTTCAGTGGCGTATGTTTGTAAAATAGTGCCTATGGCATGCACTGAAATTGCATATATCTCCGAACATCTGACAGCCATCTTTTAGATAACATCCGACTTTAATAGAAACTTTAATATCACAAAATACAGGTATCATATTTTTTAAAACACACATGTCAGAAGTAACAGTTATGGAGTCGAGTTTTAGTATATTTTAGAGGGTATTTCACCATTTCAAAGTTACAGACTCATCCAAATGTGTTACAGGTTTGTAGTAACTAAACTTATTGTTAATTTTCATGGGTTGAAACTTGGGTCTGTCCCTTTAAAACAAAACAAATTGTAAATTTTTAAATAACTCATTGATTTGAAATTAATTCAAATAATATTTAGTACTAGCTGATAACAACTCTAACATAGCAGCAACATGAGGTGGTGCTCTGGCTTGAGGGTGGTGGACTAAATATTTACATTGTTGTTAAGGGAGAGCACTCTCTAAAACAAGTAGACCCTATTGCTGTAGCTGTGTACTGGCCTCTGTGACGTCATAGTCAAGTCATCAGACATGAGACTGTCGGGTACTGGGTTCGCATCCCGGTACCAGTTCCATCCCAGAGCAAGTTTTAATGACTCAATGGGCAGGTGTAAGACCACTGCACAATCTTCTCTTTAACCACTAACAACTAACAACTAACCCACTGTCCTGGACAGACAGCCCACATAGCTGAGGTGTGTGTCAAGGACAGTGTGCTTTAATCTTAATTGGATATAAACACAATAATAAGTTGGAATGAAATAATTAAAACAAACCACTATAATTTGCAAGGAAAAGGGTTGGACAGGCAGTGTAAATAGCTGAGGTGTGTGCCCAGGACATCGTGATTTAACCGTATTTGGATATAAGCACAATTTAATACGTTGAAATGAAATGAAAATGATGGTGTATTTTTCACAGAATATATTCTGACTTAGAAATCACATTGACCTGCATGGAATAATTAATGGTGGCGTGCAACCATCAACCGGATCCCATGAAATGGAGACATATGTTCCGCATCCCATGCAATGGAGACATATGATCCTTTATCACAACTATTAATAGCTTACCAAAATTTAATATCAGTCTGATCCACATGAAATGGCGCTGAACGCAATTAATGTTCTCCACCTGATCAGTTTAGTGAAAATCCATTTTGTTCTGTAAATAATTTGGTTGCCTTGCCCGGGGGCTGATCAATGAATGGCATGTTGTAATGCAATTTGTGAACATGCCTTTTAGATTGTGTTGTTTCTAGATGAGGTGCTGTTTTTATATGGATTTGCTTAACCATACGGCCGAGTCTTGTCTGAACCGGATTCAAGGAAGACTGTGTGATTAAATGTGCCAGTGCATGTGTACACATCTAGTGTGGGATTAGACTGATGTCAGTCACACACACCGGCCTCGATGGCGTCGTTTTTAGGTCATCAGTCTACAGACTGGTAGGTACTGGGTTCGGATCCCAGTCGAGGCATGGGATTTTTAATCCAGATACCGACTCCAAACCCTGAGTGAGTGCTCTGCAAGGCTCATTGGGTAGATGTAAACCTCTTGCACTGACCAGTGATCCATAACTGGTTCAACAAAGGCCATGGTTTGTGCTATCCTGCCTGTGGGAAGTGCAAATAAAAGATCCCTTGCTGCTAATCGACATAAGAATAGCCCATGAAGTGGCGGCAGTGGGTTTCCTCTCAAAATCTGTGTGGTCCTTGACCATATGTCTGATGCCATATAACTGTAAATAAAATGTGTGGAGTATGTTGTTAAGTATGAGAGAGAGAGAGAGAGAGAGAGAGAG
>JAECMU010093660.1:344-16112 GCA_016106625.1 Dracogyra subfuscus | reverse complement strand
TAGCTCTTCCTATTGCTGTCCACCTACACATCCCAGTCCTTGTATTTCCAACCGTTGCCTCTTTGTGACCATCTGTTCCACACATCTGTCATTCCCCTCTGTTTGTCCTGTGTATTTCATCTCAACAGTTTGGAGAGTTCGGTGGTTACTTTTGGCAGTATCACGAGGCTCTTGTAACCACTTACCTCACCCCCGCACGAAAACTATCGACGATGTTTAGTTAGTGCCGTGGGTTAGACCAGCCTTGTAAACGGAAAAGGACAAGGATGCCAGACGGATGCAAGAAAAGGACAGAGAGAAAGTTGAGATCGATAGACGATGGAGTTCACAGCTTAAAGGGACATACGGTACCCTAGTTTCAGTTCATGAAAATTAACATTAAGTTTAGTTTAATTTACAAACCTGTAACACATTTTGATAAAGTTACAATTGAGTGAAACATGAGTCTTTGACTTTGAAATGGTGAAATACCCTCTAAAATAGAATAAAACTCGACTACATAACTGTTACTTCTCAAAGGCACGTGCCTTTTTAAAAATATGAGAAATGCATTTTGTTATATTAAAAAACAAAAGGATGACCAAAAACACTTCGAATGTACGAAAATGGATACTTTAAACAATACAATTTAAGTAAAGTATGATTTCAGTTATCAAAAAACGCCTTTAATAGTCAAAACTATGTCTTAATGTTTAAAAACTAGGGTATGTCCCTTTAAGAAACTGTCGAAGACAGGGTCGAAATACATTAAAATTGGTAGGAGAAATGATAAACTTGTGTATAAAAGGCAATGAGAATGATAGACAGAGGGTGATAGATGAGAAAAACATGAAGGTGTAAATCAGATTTACCCGTTTGAATCTCTGTCATCTGCCTGCCATGTACTTATTGTTGATAAACATTCGTGTTGATAAAATTAATAAATAAACACATGACTGATGTTTCTTGTAAAAGAGACTTTTTTGGGGGAGTGGGAGTGGGGGTGGATTGGGATGTATTCTGAGAAATTAGATATTTGCATTTATCCAAGTTGGTGGTCATGTTGTTGGTGAAGTGGTGGTTGGTATAGCTAACTATGCTTCTTCTTTAACTATGATCAGTATACAACGGCAGTTTCGAAATATTATATGTTCTGTTGTGGGCACTAATACTTCGCCTGCACGGCATACACGAATCAGAGATAAGAGATCGATGTCAGAATGCGCGTTGTTATAGAGAAACCAGAAATCGTCAAAAGTTCAGATTTAATATTATTTATTTGCGCAGTTCTATCTCGTTCTTATATGCTCGTTGAACAATTTAGGGAACACCCTAACTGTGGGAGACGTTTTAACGATTGTAATTACAGCTTAAAATATTAGTGGCTTTATATTCAACATGTTTCTGATCGTTCTAATATTTGTATTAGATTCAATTTCATTTTATTTCCTAAAATATAATTTGTTCGAACGTACAATCTTTTTTAGACAAAATCCAGTTTGTGCTTCTTACAAATATTAAGACTACCAGAAACACATTTAATATACAGACACTGATATTCTAAACAGGAAAATACATTTTAATATGTAAGTTTAATCGTTGAAGTATTTTATTAGTCGGAAACATCTTACAATGAAGCAAACACAGGAATGTCCATTTAAAGTCGCAGAACCGCCCAGACTTCAACGAAATGGCTCAGAAGCAGAATTTTAGTTACCTCGATTAAGAAATTTGTATGAACGTTTTGATGTTCTTCAATATAGCTTCGTCATAATTTGTGTACACCTTAAATCCATACTTCTAAATTTAATATCAAGAATACAAGTCTGATACGAAAGAAACTGGTCTACAGCATGACAATGACTAACATCACCAGAATGATCTCATCAGAGACACATTCCAGAAATGGGTGAATTGGATTTAATTTTCTTACAGAAAACCATTACCAGTGCATCCTTGTTTATTTTGTGCACCAGCCACAGAACATGATTCCTTAAAGGGTCAAACGCTAGTTTCAGCCCGTGGGAAAAGGGGCATTAAGGTTAGTTCATCTACAAACCCGCAACACACATTTGCATACGGTTATAATAAAGAGAAGCCAAAGTTTGTGGCGTTTAAACTGGGAAATACCGTCTAAAAATAATTAGAACTCGTCTCAATAATCTTTATTTCTCAGACGAACGTGCGTCTTTAGAATTGTGGGGAAGTGCATTCTGGGATATTACAACAACCAGAACCATTTCAGGTGTACGAAAATATACATTCGATATAATAAAATTTAAGTACCTTTAAGTTAAATTATATATTAAAAAAAAAACCGGCTTTAATGATGGGAAAATATACCGTAGTGTTTAAGAACTAGGGTCTGTCGCTTTAAGAAGCAACACCAATGCTAATGGTACTTACTTGACATAATACATTGAGCTGTTTTGTTAATTTCATGTACTAGGGTCAAGGCGTAGCACAATGGTAAAACGCTCACTTCATGCACTGTCGATCTGAGATCGATCCCCGTCGGTGGTCTCTTAGGCTATTTATCGTCCCAGCCAGTGCAGCACGACTGGGATATCAAAGGCCGTGGTATGTGCTATCCTATGTGTGGGATATGCGCAAATAAAAGATCACTTGCTACTAATAGAACAATATAGCGTGTTGTCTTTCTAAGACTATATGTCCAAATTACCAAATGTTTGACATCCAATAGCCGATGATTAATAAATCAATGTGCTCTAGTGGTGTCGTTAAACAAAAAAACCTTTTAGAACAGCCTTTGGTGTACTAATGTGCTCATTTCTGGAACCATGTCCTCGACGTACTAATATGTTCATATCTAGAAACATGTCTTCGACGTACTCACGTGTTCATCTCTGGAACCATGTCATCGACGTATTAATATGTTCATATCTAGAACCATGTCTTCGACGTACTAACGTGTTCATATCTAGAACCATGTCTTCGACGTACTAACGTGTTCATATCTAGAACCATGTCTTCGACGTACTAACGTGTTCATATCTAGAACCATGTCTTCGACGTACTAACGTGTTCATCTCTGGAACCATGACCTCGACGTATTAATATGTTCATATCTAGAACCATGTCTTCGACGTACTAATATGTTCATATCTAGAACCATGTCTTCGACGTACTAACGTGTCCATCTCTGGAACCATGTCCTCGACGTATTAATATGTTCATATCTAGAAACATGTCTTCGACGTACTAACGTGTTCATCTCTGGAACCATGTCCTCGGCGTATTAATATGTTCATATCTAGAAACATGTCTTCGACGTACTAACGTGTTCATCTCTGGAACCATGACCTCGACGTATTAATATGTTCATATCTAGAAACATGTCTTCGACGTACTAACGTGTTCATCTCTGGAACCATGTCCTCGACGTATTAATATGTTCATATCTAGAAACATGTCTTCGACGCACTAACGTGTTCATCTCTGGAACCATGTCCTCGACGTATTAATATGTTCATATCTAGAACCATGTCTTCGACGTACTAACGTGTTCATCTCTGGAACCATGACCTCGACGTATTAATATGTTCATATCTAGAACCATGTCTTCGACGTACTAACGTGTTCATCTCTGGAACCATGTCTCCGACGTACTAATGTGCTCATTGTGCTCATTTCTGGAGTCATGTCTTCAACGAACTAATGTGCTCATTTCTGGAGCCATGTCTTCAACGAACTAATGTGCTCATTTCTGGAGCCATGTCTTCAACGAACTAATGTGCTCATTTCTGGAGCCATGTCTTCAATACTAATGTGCTAATTTCTGGAACCATGTCTTCGACGGTTTTGTATGTAAAATGTACCAGTAATCGAGATTATGTTGTTCACCGAGTAATTACACTGCGAGGAAATGCTATTTATGTAAACCGGCAATCAGACGAGTATCACGAACTGGAACAGGTCATTTGTTAAGATATCAAAATCGGATGATGGATCGTAAATGTATCGAAACACATCTCCAAGCATCCCCAATGTCCAGCATACTATCGTTCTGTTATACAGGTAAAAGCAAATGTTTTATTTAACGACGCACTCCGAACATTTTATTTACGGTTATATGGCGTAGGACATATGGGTAAGGACCCCACAGATATTGAGCGAGGAAACCGGCTGTCATCACTATCAACGCTACTCTTTTCAAAAAGCAGCTAGGGATCTTTTATATACACCATCCCACAGATGGGATAGTACATGCCATGGCCTTTGATATACCATTCGTGTTGTACTGGCTAGAACGAGACAGAGACCAATGGGCCCACCGACAGGGATCGATCTCAAACCGACCGCTCATAGAGTGAGCGTTTTAGCACTAGGCTCCGTCCCGCCCTCTGCAGGTAAAGGGATGCGATCAACTGTCACCAAAATATCTTGCTAATGAAACTAGGTAACTTATATGGCATAAGTGACCTTTTAGTTTTTAGACCACGTGTTATAATTACCTTGCTTGACAAACTGAAGATCCCATTAGCTTCTCGAGGTTTCACTTTACAAATAATATGCCAATCTCAAAAGATATAGTGTTTGAAACACAAAATGAATATATTCCGTTTCATCCATTGCATTTAAAGGGACATTCCCGAGTTTGCTGCAATTTGTAAGATGTTATCGCCTAACAGACACTTTTTAGAGACTGTAATTACATATTAAATATATTTTTCTGCATAAAATATTAGTGGCTGTATATCAAACGTGTTTCTGGTCGTATGATAAATTTCATTCCATTTCCTAAAACATTTTTTTCATATTATTTGAAGACAAAATTCAGTTTGGGCTTCTTACAAATATTAAAATGACCAAAAAACGTATTGAATATACAGATACTGATATTCTAAACAAGAAAATATATTTAATATGTAAGTTTAATTGTAGAAATATGTTATTAGTTGGAAACATCTTACAATGCAGCAAACCCAGGAATGCCCCTTTAAGACAACACATGTAACTTGTTTAACTATATTTGCAGTTCATCATTCTGAAGGTGTGTTTTTGTTTTGTTTTTTTTTCTGAAGTAATTTAATCAATAAACTCTACGAAAATGTCATCTTCCTGTTAAATTTTCAGGGTGGATGGCAAATTGAATTTCGCTAATGTCCCTTTAATGCCTAATGCGTAGATAAAATGTACATAATGATATGACATGAATAGATATGCTCTGGGTTAAAGGAAAAGTTAGTATTAATTAAGTCGATATTACATAATGATAAATATACAACAGAAAGGTGAAGTTATATATTAATTGCATTGGCACAGAAGATAAAACAGGCAAGTACATTTGTTAAGACAATATCAAACACAATGTTCAGCTTTAAAAAAAAAAAGCTTTCACACAATTTCAATTCTTTTCATTTCAACTTATTTTTGTGTTTATATCCAATTAAGGTTCAAGTACGCTGTCCTGGACACACACACACACATCTCAGCTATCTGGGCTGTCTGTTCAGGACAGTGGGTTAGCTGTTACTTGGGTTAGTGGTTAGTGAGAGAGAAGATGGTGTAGTGACCTTACACCTGTCCATTTAGACCTTAAGAACTCGCTCTCTGCGATGGAGTCGGTACCGGGCTGCGAACCCTGTACCTACCTGCTGGTAGTCCGAAGGCTTAACCATTGCGCTACCGAGGCCGGTGTAAAAGGAATGCAAGTCCGTAGGAACCGAGGTCCTGCGGACCTCGGTTCCTAGAAAGGTAGTCCTATCGGACCTCCATTCCTACAAATGTAAGTCCTACCCAGATTTACATTCTGTATATATTTTTCAGGGTTTTTTTTTTTATAGGAAGCCTAGGACTTGTATTCCTACCGGACTTGCATTCCATTTACACCGGTTTTCACCTAAAAGACATTTTGAAAAAGGAAATCCTAGAAATGTGCTTCATATTTTCTTCTTCTAATTCTTGCCAACCATCACACCACCGGTTATTGATTCTCCATTTCAACGTTCAGTCTTTAGGCTCACTTATTGTTGGAATCTGTTATCTGGTCCATTTTTATGTTTTTCTTGCCGTTGTTCTGATAATGCATACTCCGTGCAATGCATGCATATGACAATTTGTTATCTAGCTTTCTTGGCATCTTATTTTGCGCTATTTTTCATTTGGTTTAACATGATGCCGTCTCTGTAGTGACAAACCACCCATGATTAATATGTATCACTATACAATGCCTTCGGAATTTATTTATTTTTTGTTATCGTATATAACATAGAGAGTTTTTCGACGGGCTAATTTCATTAAATCCATCGTTTGATTCCATCATTTTGCTAAACTAGAACATTTCATTTTGTGATTTAATTTCGTACCGTGCCCAGGTCATTGCTAATGCTATCGTGCCAACGATTCGTTAATTTCCTCCCAGGTCGAATGATATGAGTTCTTTACGGGGTTGAGGTCAACAATGGTAATGTTGTACATTCCTGATTGACGGCCAGGATAATGCATATTGTAAATTCATTTTTTGAACATTTTAAGGTGAGCCATGGTCAGTGCTATAAATACAGCATGTGGTTGATTTGGAAAAAAGAAATAAAGAAATGTTTTATTTAATAACTCACTCAACATATTTTATTTACGGTTATATGGCGTCAGACATATGGTTAAGGACCACTCAGATACTGAGAGAGGAAACCCGCTGTCGCCACTTCATGGGCTACTCTTTCCGATTAGCAGCAAGGGATATTTTATATGCACCATCCCACAGACAGGATAGCACATACTGTGATATACCAGTCGTGGTGCACTGGATGTTACGAGGGTTGATTTGGAATGGCATAGCTTATTTGTGAGTTCAGGTCCAACGTGACACTGTGAGTTTCTGATTGCTGGTTATATGGTTGTTCGTTGACCTGAGGCTGATGCCTATGGTATGGTATGGATATACTTTGGAATGGTATGCTTCTTACCGTACTCGGGTTAACGCTGGTGGCACATTCGTTCTTATCTTGCAGTGGGTTGTTTGCTAAATACCCCAATAGCTGATGTGTATTTTTATGCCGGGGTATCGTCAAGCATTCATTCATTCATTACTGTGGGTTGAGCGTAACCCTGTTGTATAACGTTCGCTTGATGCGGGGTCGGAACTGGATCGAGCCCCATCGGTGGGGCCATTGGGCTATTTCTCGTTCCAGCCAGTGTACCGCAACTGATATATACTGAAGGCTGTGATATGTGATATCCTGTCTTTGCGATGGTGCATAAATAATATCCTTTGCTACTAATGGACAAATGATGCGGCATTCCTCTCTAAGTCAAATTAACCAAATATTAAACTTAAACTTTCATTCATTGCTAATGGTATCTTTCTGGTTAGATCACTACTAACAATGCGATAATTCCCTGATTCGTAAATGACATCATTTCTTGGTGATAGTGACGTGGCACATTGCTGGACGGTTTCCCGCTACTTTCGGTTGTCAGGTTAGTGCTAATGACACAGCACGTTTGTCTCTGTCTGTGGCATGACATCGTACCGGAATCGTGGCAATATACAGCTAATGCTGTACGTTCTGGACGTTTTAATGTTATGACTTTGGACTTAATTATTTCCGAAACACTTAAACCTTCCTCAAACTCACTCACAATCAACATGATTTAACGATGATCGACATGGTTTTTTATTGGCAGTTTTGTGACAATCGTTGGGTCTATGCCTGGGTGTGGAACGCAACGTCAACTGAACTGACTATGATGGTGTCCAATGTTTTAAAGGGACGTTCCTGAGTTTGCTACATTGTAAGATGTTTCCGACTAATAAACTATTTCTACGATTGAACTTAAATGTTCAATATATTTTCTTATTTAGAATACCAATGTCTGTACATTTAATATGTTTCTGGTCGTCTTAATATTTGTAAGAAGCCCAAATTAGATTTTCAAATAATTTTCTTCGTACGAAAAAATATATTTTAGGAAATAAAATGAAATTTAACCCAGTACATATATTAAAACAATCAGAAACACGTTTAATATACAGCCACCAATATATTACGCAGAAAAATATATTAGATATTTAATTACAATCGTTAAAAAGTCTCTTTTAGTCGATAACATCTTAAAAAGTGCAATAAACTCAAGAATGTCCCTTTAACGTTAATAAGAATTCTTGTTATTTTTTCATAGAAAAATGCTGTACTTGTTATTAATCTTTAGATGATTGTATGCTTTTTTTCTAAACCAGAATGTTGGGGGTGTTTATATATATATATATATCATTGAAATACGTAATATTATCAAATTAAATGTCCCATTAATAGAAAGTGATCTTTTATATTCATCATCCCAACACACAGGATAGAACATACTACGGCCTTTGATATACCAGTCGTGGTGCATTGGCTGGAACGAGCAATAGCCCAGTGGACCCACTGATGCTATTTATAGTGCAACGAGTCGATTCAAAACATATCTGACCAGCGAAATCAAATTGGAAACACGTGTTTGTATCCACTCTCCTAATACCAGAGACCGAACCCAGGTTGGGCGTGCCTGAACCTTGAATGGATATGGGCATGTAAAACATGTTTGATCTGTGTTTTGTATCCATTCCAAGTTCAACAGCAATTAGCATCATTTGTGTTAATTTCAGTGAACGATTTGGATTTGAAATATAGGTCATCGTCATGACGCAGCCAATCAAATGTCTTTGCATCTATTTCCAGAATACATTTGATATCATAAATCTTACACAGGTTTTTTTTTTCTTCTTAAAACAAAATGTATTTGAAAATTACATCCCCTCCTACACGTTACTTTTCATCAGTCTTTTTAAACAATTTAAAAAGTGATAATTAAAAATAAGTTGTATGAAAGGACGCAATTTTCTTACACATCTCTTGTTAGAAAGCCTGTGAGAGATTTTATTTATGACTAATGAAAAGTGTAAATATAATACAATACAAAACCAAGAGGGATGCCCGCGGCTTTACGTTTTAGTTACAATTTACTTTAGATTTCGAATGCTGAGCAGATATGAGGTGGGTTTTGTTTTTTAAGGCGGCCGGTAATCTGATGGGGATTAAATTACTGCCATTATGCCGAACGAAAGAAACCGATGCGTTCAAACTAAGAACTGAATTTATATTCCACAAGGAATGACATATTTTTGTAATGAATATCCAGCCGTAGGCAATCAACTGAGAGAAATGATTTCATAAAATGAAGCTCATATTTCAATCGATCTGTTCGGCGGTTCTGAGCGACCAGAATGCTAAACATTTCAAATATGTTATTAGCACCAGGGGTCCCCAAACGCCAACCGTTACACGTCAGAGCTCGCAACGTCGTATGAATATATACGCCGTTGTTCATCTCTGAATCTGAATTTCGTCGTCCAAGTGGATTTGCAGGAATCGATTAAATTCTTACATTTCACGGAATTCAGTAGAACAAAGGAAGACAAATTTCGTGGAAGAAGTAAACCGTACATATTTTTCTTCGTGGGTTTTGTTTTAGTGTTGTGTGTTTTTCCCCACGTATAGCATAGGTCACGCCAACTGCACACTATCAAGATAGTGATAAATGTCATTGTTCCCAAGATACCAAATCTTTGTTGCAGGATTTATGTACGCAGTAAAGTTGGAATAATAGATTGGTCCCGAGATGAGAGACTGTGGGTCAATTAATCTCAAAGCGTCCTGTCTATCAGTTGTAAAGCGTCCGCTCGATGCGCGGTCGGTGGGCCCATTGGGCTATTTCTCGTTCCCGCCAGTGCACCACGACTGGGATATCAAAGGCCGTGGTATGTACTACCCTTTCTGTGGGATGATGCATATAAAAGATCCCTTGCTACTAATCGAAAAGAGTAGCCCATGAACTTGAAGTGAGTGGCGACAGCGGGTTTCCTCTCTCAATATATGTGTGGTCCTTAACCATATGTCCGACGCCATATAACCGTAAATAAAATGTGGTGAGTGCGTCATTAAATAAAATATTTTCTTTCCTTTTCGTTCTGTCCATTATTAAATATATTTTTAATTATCCTAGTTTTTCCCCCGATAAATTCAAGATTGGGACATTGATCATAAAACCTCCTTCCATAGCGCACTCTCAGAATACTGTAATGTCGAAACATCAAAAAGAACTTAAAGGGACATACCCTAGTTTCAGTTCATGAAAAGTAAAATTAAGTTTAGTTTAATTTACAAACCTGTAACACATTTTGATAAAGTTACAATTGAGTGAAACATGAGTCTTTGACTTTGAAATCGTGAAATACCCTCTAAAATAGAATAAAACTCGACTACATAACTGTTACTTCTCAGAGGCACATGCCTTTTTACAAATATGAGAAATGCATTTTGTGATATTAAAAAACATCAGGATGACCAAAAACACTTCGAATGTACGGAAATGGATACTTTAAACACTAAAATTTAAGTACAGTATGATTTCAGTTATCAAAAAAACGCCTCTAATAGTCAAAACTATGTCTTAGTGTTTAAAAACTAGGATATGTCCCTTTAAATAAAAATAACAATTACTAGTAGGTGGATAAGGTTACAAGTAAAGCATTTAACGGTTTCTGGCTTTGCCTGTCACCATTTCAGACCGTGATGTTTGGACTGACTACCCCGTCTCCAATCCATCATTCCCCAAAGTCGTTATAGAATAGGTACGCCAACCCTATCTTATAAATAGATAACTACTTTAACGTGCCCATGGCATATACCACTAGGGTTTCGAACACACCCATCCAGAGTCCGACCTTCGATAAGATCGGTGGCCTGATTCGGTATTGGGGGGAGGGGGAGAGTTGAAAATGGGCAGAATTTTGAAAATTGCATTTTGTAAAAAAGTCATAGGATTTTAAAATATTTTAATAAAACGTTACAAGCCAAAACAAATTAAAAAATTGACTGCTCGGCCGAATATTTATATAATTTGGAGCATTTTAGAAGGACAGTCCAAAAATAAATAAGAGAAAGAATAGAAATTATTTGAAGACGAAATCCAGTTTGGGCTTCTTACAAATATTAAGACCACCAGAAACACATTGAATATACAGACATTGATATTCTAAACAAGAAAATATATTTAATATGAACGTTTAATCGTACAAATATTTTATTAGTCGGAAATATCTTACAATGCAACAAACTCGGGAATGTCCCTTTAAAGTCCGATCTACTGTCTTATATAAAACATTATTTGCACACAAACCGCTGGATAAAATTAATAATAAAAATCAATACGTTTACGTGTAGGTTTGCACATCATAGACAATGCGAATGAAGCGATGCGATTTATAAGGCCCTTCAAAAGAGGCTTCACTTCGTCCCGGACCAAGCCACTTGCTGTGTCCGAAGTTGCTCCCGGGACGGACGTGCCTGTACATTAAATTGATATAGGGACGTCAATAGACTCACAGGGTTGTGACGACGCGTTCGTTTTGGAATCGGTAAAGGCATCGCCACACGGTACGAACGTCTGTTACGAGAATAGCCACGAGAATAAATGATTGTATATAGCAACAAAAGGAAAGAAGGAATGTTTTATTTAATGATACACTCAAGACATTTTAACTACGGTTATATCAGGTCAGACATATGGTTAAGGACCATATAGATAATTAGAGAGAAAACACGATTCTTCCAAAGCAGCAAGGGATCTTTTACAGACAGACGAGTAGCATAGCAACCGACAAATTCGTAATGCTTTTTTATGTATTTATCAATTGGTTATTTTCGTATAAGACACTAATATCGTGTGGCACCACCTTAAGGACTTTACGCTAACGTCTCTCTTACTGTACAGCTGATGATTAATGCCCTGTACTAAAAGAAAGACCACCAAGAAAGCTGACTCCTGGACGGAGGAGCCGGCTGAGGCCGACACCTGCGCCCAGGACAGGCGTGCGTTACAACAGCCTGTTCTGAACGTGCAAATTAAATTCTCTGACCTGACCCGACTAGAAAGCTGATGCATATGCCCAGGACGACATGCTTGAGTCTGAAGTGGATGCTAACACGAAAATTAATTAGCATATGACTTAACAGGTGTTGGCATGACAAACAGTTTGACCGCTACAAACATTACCTAATATTAAATTATTTACGTAAGTTGTGGGGATCTTTCAAAATTATCAAATCTCATATTCTGTTTCTGTTTCTGTTGTTATTTATTTATGTTTTGTTCGTTTGTTGTTTTCTGAGTGTTTTTGTTGTTGTTGTGTTGTGTTGTGTTGTGTTGTGTTGTGTTTTGTTTATTTTGTTTGTTTAGTTTTGTTTTGTGGGTTTTTGGTTGGTTTGGTTGTTTTTTGTTTGTTTTTGTTTTGTTTTTGTTTTTTGTTTTGTTGTTTTTAGAGACGGGGGAGGTTGTTCACAACTGTTAAATCATTCATTGTGTTCGGGATGGTGGATTGATTTCACAGTTACTAGTATCTATATATTTACGATATTTTACCGTTATTTTATCAATATACTGACGATCATAATAAACGTAGTGTTGTTTAACAGTTCTCTCCCGAGTTCCATCCACCCTAACACCGTACACGCCAATGTTGGTTATATAAGGACTATTTTCATAATCGTATTTTGTTTGCTTTAAAAGCGTACGTTGGCATCAATCCCTTTTGTCAATAATGCATAACATTTTCTAATGAAAGAATATAACAACATAATAAAATCTATGGCATCTTATATTTACCCAAATGTAAGGTAATTATTGGGACTATATGACATTTATGACATTAATGAATATGTTTTATATTATCCAACCTCATTGTATTGCTGAAAATTGCGGTTCTTTGTTTTGAAGTATTTTGCACTAGTTCCAATCCATAGTGTACGCATTACAAATGTATACCCTATAAAAACGTGAATGTATTAAAGCGGACAGCATGGCCCAGTGGTACAGTGCCCGCCTGATGCGCGGTCGGTCTAGGATCGATCCCCGTCAGCTGACCACTGGGTTTTTTTCTCGACATAACCATATGTCCGACGCCGATATAACCGTAATTAAAATGTGTTGAGTGCGTTGTTAAACAAACCAACATAATAATGAATGTGTTAATGTATTGGTACTAGATAATAGTTTTTCACCACACATAATCAATATCACATATTACTACCAATCAGAACGGCGGCCACTTTTAGTCCGTAAATATTGTGTATCATAATCCTTTGACATGGAACTATCCGTATTATGTTTATTTGTTTGGTAGGTAGGTATTACCGTGCTTATATCCAGAGCGTTCAAACACACTTACTATGAACACTGCCTCTGATTAAAATCAGGGATTTTTCCCATAGTAAGAGAGATACAATACAACCTATATATTTTGTACAATTGCGAAAAAATTGATGACTGTGGGCGGACCTTTAAACCACTTTGAAAACTAGATGTTAATCTTCTCTCTGTGATTTGAAGTCCTTGCAACAGTACTATTATAACCGGTTTGAGATGTATGCGTATATTCAAGCGAAAACATCGACATTCAGAACAAACATAGTTTTACTTTGTTGATTTGATTAGCGACAGCTGAAGCTTAAATATCAAAGAACCATCCGATGGAGGTCTTTTCGCGATCAATACGTAACGAGCAAATAATTTAAATACAAATGTGGCTACAGAGGTCATTAAAATTGTGTTCGGTGTCAGTGCCAAACATGCGCAAAAAATATCTGATTGTAGAGGTAATGCCACTGATGGTAAAGGTGAAAGTGGTAATGGTGGTAGAGATGGTATTAGCTATGACATTGATGACAAAGGTTTTGGTAGTGATAATGATGTTCGTGGTAACGGTTGCAGTGGCAAATCGCATTCATGGTGATCGTGGCGGTAGTGACATTAGTGGCAATAGTGACGGTAATGACACTGGTAGAGTTGATGGTAAAAATGGTAGCTGTATTGACATTGGTGATTATCATGGTATTATGTTAATGGCAGTAGTGGTAATGGTGGCAGTGGTAAATGACATTGATGGTGACGGTGTCAGTACTGAAATTATGGTAATATTTTTAGTGGTAATGTCACAGACGGTGATGTTGGTAATCACAGTGGTGGCTGTGACGGTAGTCATGATGGCATTGCTGGTAATGGTGGGTGTGGTAATGACACTGATCGTGATGGTGGCGGATCGTGATGGTGGCTGTACTGTGGTGACAGTGGTGTTGACATTAATTGAGACGATGATGGTGGTAGTGGTATGGACATTGACTGAGATGGTGATGGTGGTAGTGGTAATGACATTGATGGTGATGGTGATGTTGATGGTGGTAATGATATTGATGGTGATGGTGGTAGTGATAATGACTTTAATGGTGATGGTGATGGTGGTAGTGGTAATGACACTGATGGTGGTGGTGGTAATGACAGTGACATTGATGGTGATGGTGGTAGTGGTAATGACATTGATGGTGATGTGATGGTGGTAATGGTAATGACATTGATGATGATGGTGATGGTGATGGTGGTAATGACATTGATGGTGATGGTGGTAGTGATAATGACATTGATGGTGATGGTGATGGTGGTAGTGGTAATGACATTGATGGTGGTGGTGGTAGTGATAATGACATTGATGGTGATGGTGGCAGTGATAATGACAGTGATGGTGATGGTGGTAGTGGTAATGACATTGATGGTAGTAGTTATGACAGCGGCAGTGATGGTAGTGATAATTACATTGATCGGGATGGTGATGGTAGTGGTCGTAGTGGTAGAAATACAACTGATAATCGTAGTAGCACCGGTGATGAATAGTGTACCGAATTTATATCTGTTTATATTCAAATAATATACACAACAATGAATTTAAAAAAAATGAAACGTGTTCGATAAAGAATTCTCTACTTTGAGATGGTACGGAGTATCAAACACCTTTTTAAAATTTAACACTACCCTAACCTCTCCCCATTATCAACACGCAGACAAAAAACACACCCAGTAAGCGTTACATTGCATTAATGTTATTTCTTTTACCACTATCTAATAAAGCCAAACCGAGTTCATAAATCATGACCTGTCTTCTGAAGACATGAAATATTTGGCATTTGCATGAAATATCGACATTGACTTTTTTCTATCCCACATTATCTACTCAATAAATCTTAGCTTTTAAAAAAGAAAACCATAACACGAGGGTATCCGGTATTTAAATGTATTTAAATTTTTCCATGAAAAGTGAATTCTCGCGTTTCCCCTGACTGATGCAATTTATTCTAAAGTGGTTGGAAGGAACCGCAGTCTTGCAAGAGGTCTTGGAGAGATTTGTTTGGCAAATGGACCATTATCTCTGTGGTCGTAAGGTTAAGACCCTTGACTGTTCATTGACATACAATCGGTGAAGAACATTCAGAGTTCGTCAACACACACGCCATTTCATTAATTCTGCCGCGCGAGGTCGCCCAGGTAGTAGAGCGTTCGCTTGAGATGCGATTTGTCTTTTGAGCAATCGATGTTTATGAGAATGTGAATAGAAAATATCGCTTGTTTGTGGGTGAGGGTGTTTGTTTGGAAATTGTTAGTGTGTGTGTGTGTGTGTGTGTGTGTGTGTGTGTGTGTGTGTGTGTGTGTGTGTGTGAAGAGAGAGGTTGTTGTTGTTATTGTTTTTGGAGGTGATGTTTTGTGTGTTATTATGTGTCTTTCTTGTGGGGTGGGGTTTGGGGTAAGGAACTGGTGTTAATTTCTCTGTTGTTGCGTTGACTTGTTGTTGGTGATTTTAGTAACCCTAGAACAAGTGTCAGAGTTATAAATATATAGGATCAAGAAGGAAGGAGGGAAATGTTTTATTTAACGACGCACTCGGCACATTTTATTTACGGT
>JAECMU010093581.1:2468-14432 GCA_016106625.1 Dracogyra subfuscus | reverse complement strand
ACCCAAGGAAACATCTAAATAAATACATGTTAATTAGGTATGCAAGTAATCAATGCTTTTTAAAATTAGCACAGTAAGGTTGAATCCTGCCATTTCACTGTTTTTATAATTTTATATTAATTAAATCTAAATGGATATAATTTGTTTCTATATTTGTTGTTTTCTATTGTAAATTATGTATTTTACAAAAGCCACTTACAGTGTGGAATTAAAAATTAAAAATTGTAAATTGAAATGACTAGATTAATGAATCTGTATGTAATATAGTATTACAGGTTGTATCAGATCATGGTAACTGGCATCTAGCATGTTATACACTAAATGTGGTACTTTTGTTTTTGTCACAAACAAAATAAATGAAGTTATAAAATAATTAATGTTTTAGATACTATGTAAGCAACATACTAGGTAAAACCCAATCCAGTATTTAAACAATGCCGACATCAAAAAGCTAGAAATGGTATAAAAATATTACTTAAAATATTGCCAGCTACATGTATGTTTATTTTATTTTGTAAAAATTAACCAATGATAATTTTATACCTAGTATGCAGTTTTATATAACACTGCTCACTGCATGCAAAATTCAAGAAGAATACATGAACAAAAAAAGGTTTAAATTTTTATTTGCTATAAAATTGTAAGGACTGTCCAAAATGTTCAACATCTTCACAAGCGTACAAATGGTATGTGGGGGAAGGGGGTTAAGGGGCCAGCATACACTTTTTTAGAAAATGAAAAATGTTGATCAACATTTTTCATTTAGGGATATACACTTTTAGGGCGGGGGGAGCAGGTGGTCAAAAGTGTACAGTTTGCATGCTCATGAAAACTTTGAAAATTATGAACAATGTGATTAATATTTACTACCATCTACACAATGATACATATCTTACACTTAGTT
Organism: Dracogyra subfuscus; assembly: GCA_016106625.1. Classification (NCBI taxonomy): domain Eukaryota; kingdom Metazoa; phylum Mollusca; class Gastropoda; order Neomphalida; family Peltospiridae; genus Dracogyra; species Dracogyra subfuscus. The sequence continues at coordinate 13,528 of JAECMU010093581.1, read as the reverse complement.
ACTAAAATCTCTTCGTTTTGTTGGACACCTACACAACATCATGAAACATGACAAATACAGAACTTAATAATAAACATTTAAAAACCTAAGAGAAAAGGGAAAAACAAAAACATTACATTTATTTCTTATGGTGCTAATTATTCTTATTGACACCATTTTAATTGTATTTAAAAAAATTTGCAGAATGTAATGTGTCCTACTAAATATCCAAATGCACTGTAATTTACTGACTGAAAATTATAACTTAAGTTCCTTTAGTATGATCCATTTGCCTGACATTTAGTATGATCCATTCTGATTGGCAATCTATTTAACTGTTTAATTGAAATTTCGAAACTAGAGTAGTAAATGAATCGGTTACAACTGTAAAACACCATGTAAGAAACAAATCAGTATGCTGTTTTGGAGATATAATTTGTTTCTATATTTATTTCTAAAATAACTGGCAAATGTTATTTTAATTTGGCAAAATAATCTTATGTAATAATTGATATTTTATTGAAAAAGTAATTAAGTTTCTGAAAATGTTTAAGTTTAATGGATAGCCCTTAATTTTTTTTTGTTTATCACTAGTAATTCTTTATAAACACAACAGATTGAAACATCGCTTCTAAGTTTCTCACATTACTGACTGAGCAACTATTATAATGATAATCATTAAAAGAGAGAGAGAGAGATCTTAATTATTTTCCTTGAAATAAAATAGGGGACTCAATCTTTATAGGTTTTTGTTACAAGCACCAAGCATCTCACAAAATCAATATTTAGCGTCAATGCTTTTATATTCTTGACTTCACTTTTAAGGTTTATAACTTTGCATACACACAATAAATCCAGGAATAAATGTAAAAGCAAACCAAGTTTAGTATAGTTTAAGTATAGTTCAGCTGTACACATTTCATTATCCCCGTCAGCTGACCACTGGTTTTTTTTCTCGACATAACCATATGTCCGATGCCGATATAACCGTAATTAAAATGTGTTGAGTGCGTCATTAAACAAACCAACAAAAAAAAAACAAAAAAAAAAACATTTCATTATCAACCAAATTCCATGACTCTCCTTGACATTTAAAAGCATTTTTCTATTATCTTTCTAAAAATTAATTTTTTTTGTTGAGATTATCAACATATTATAACAATGTTTGGATTAACATTTCTCCTCTACTTGCATTATTTTAAATGAGAAAATATTTTATTTTTACAAACAATAATAATTTTTCATGACTCAAAATACAATTGGAAAATGACCTTGGAAAATGACCAAAAAAACCCAGAAAAAAGAGAGAGAAGACTTTCCATGCTTTAGATGACCCGTTATAAACCCAGCTGTACCTACAATTAAGGCAAAGGTAAGAAAAATACTGACATTTCAAAAACAATCGATCAAAGTTAAATACTGTAATTACAATTTGTTCAGAATTAATAATTTTAAGAATGATTATACAGTGAAACCCCTCAATACTTGACATCCATGGGACCAAGTAAAATGTCCGGTATTAGAGGTGTCCGGTTTTCTGGGGTCTGCCTGGACAGAAATACCTTCTGTTCTCCATAAAATAGGGAAAGTGTTAAAGTGTTTTAAAACGAGAACAAGAAGAATATGTAGAAAAATGGTGCATTTATGAGCATTTAGAAAAATAAAAACATCCATGGGAGTAATATTTAAAAGTCCACAAATTGTCAATCAATCGATAAATCAGCCTACGTTGAGAAACATATCAATCGTTGTCTGTTGTTTTTCACATCTGTGTTTAACAATGGCTGCCTGCATCAAACTTTCTAATTCCTGTACATGCAATACTAAACTTTTCACTCAAAGATATTAACGTTGGTTTAGGTACACTCTCGAAACTTTTAATTATTTTGAGTTTATCATCGACCGAGAGTTCAACACGGCAACGTTTAGCTGGACGTTCCATCATGTTGTAAATCGACATGAAAATGAAACACTACTAACATCAATTCGACTACGCAAAGCCAACATATACTTTTGCTTACTCTTTATTTCGCTAAACAAACGTTTAAAAAAAACCCCAACACATTCACACAATAAGAAGGCAGCAAATTAAATTCCCTGTTATTTGTGTCAATCTTTGAAACAAATCATGAGACATGTTTGTGAAGGATCACATTTAAGACCTTAAAACACACTCATAACTTAATAAAGACATCTAACCCAAACCCGAACTCCACTAACCATAATTACAACACAATCATTGAGTTTACAGTAGTTAACTCCATACCAAAGCTTGCGATCAGTCCTTTTAATTGTTTATTGTCAAGTTGCTAATCTTGCCTGCTGAGCGGTACCTGTACTCGAGCGATCTCGAGCATGCACATATTGCACTAGCCATCGGTGTTCACAGACAGTTGGGTGCCATATTGATTGGTATCGGTTTGATCATCCGGTTTTCAAGTGTAGAATTTACACTAAGTTGACACATTGGGACCAAATTGTTTGTCCAGTGTTCAGTTTAGAGGGGTTTCTGGTTTAGAGGGGTAAAATATAGTGTTAAAAGATGTGTAAATCACGGGACCGCGGAAAACGTCCGGGTTTTGAGGGGATTCCGGTACAGAGGGGGTCCGGTATTGAGGGGTTTCACTGTAGATGCACATATTTAATACATAGCGAATTTTATAATTGAAAGGGCTTCTAGATTATGGTAGTCCCACTCCAGTGGCTAGTGATATTCAATGCTGGGCTAGTATATACCTACTACTGACATAACCAATGGAATGTTTTGTGTTAAATGTTGCAGTTGTCTATTTTGTAAATATGATTCTGAATATCCTGTCCACACCCAACCCTCTCCAATGTTAGTATTTATAAGCTCTAACTCCCTCTTTAGGTAACATACTAGATTATTAATAGTATTTAGTAAAATTGTATTAACTTGAAGTAAAGTAGGGCTAGTGAATTTTTAATTGTGGATAGCAAAAAAAAATTAATCACTGATCCCATGGCCAGTGGATTTTATGAACATTCTAGAGGGTCTGTAATTAAATGTAGAAGCTAATTCATTTCATCATTATAAATAAAGTCTTTATTAAAAATCAAATACAGTTACAAATCAATGCCAAAACCTGAACTAGAAAAGAAATGCTATAATTAACTATAATTAAATATGTCTGAGTTGCCATTTTAGCCTTTTAAATATTAACCAGCATATATCCAGTGTAATCCAAGTATGTGATATTTATCAGATCATACTTTCAGAATTTGATAACTTTGCAAATTAGATGTAAATTAATTAAGGTCCCGGTGCTACGTTTATTGACCTTTAACTTCAAGCAAATGTTCTACAAAAACATTTCAATAGCATCTTTACATTGAAAGCTGCCCAGCATTCAGAAAACAAAGTTACACACTAGTGTTTTTTTTATATCCAATATGACATCAATTCTATTCAAAAAGTCACATATTCTTACCGTATTTTCCCATGTATTATGCACACTTTTTTTTCAGAAAATACAAGTTAAAAATGGGGGTGCGCACAATATATAGCAATAGAAAAACGATCTTTTAAAAATGTCCAACGATCACCCATAAAAAATTGCTGGTCGGTAGTTTACGGTACTTTATTGACAGTGTTCATTACAACAAAATGCCAAAACCATCTTAAAAATCGCTTTTCACTTGTGAAATGCAAAATAAATATACAAAAGTATCCATACCTAGCCAAGAAGTGCACAAAAATTACAAAACTGGACCGTAAATATTTTTAATTTCCATGAGATTTAATTCAGCTATTTCCGGCAAACCGGTAGTATACCACGCTATTATAAATTTTGAAATCTTGCGCATTCACGTTCGCCACAAGAACCAAATGTAATATACTATATTTTTGTTGTTATTTATTTCTTAGTCATTTACAGTGTATGGGTATATAGTTTTGTTTTGATTTATGCACGTTTGAGTCTGTGACAAGTACTAGCCTTTGTTTAATGTGACATATGTACCGTATATCTTCGCCTATAAGTCGACCCTGCCTATAAGTCGACCCCCCTTTCTCTGGTAATACAATCAGCAATTTTTTTTATTACACCCGCTTATAAGATGATCCAGTTTCTGTGGCAAGTTGTCCTTGACATTATTAAATGATGACAAACATATCATTCTTATTATGATATTGTGGTAAAAGATTTTCACTTCACAAACAACTAACATCGCCATACTTCGTTTGTTACTCAAAGTATTTCCTCCGTATCAGTATGAGCACCCTCTGTATTGTTACGTTTTATTGTAACATGAAACATGGTTTTCATTTGAAGCTACATTTATGTAAACAAATATAACAAACAAGGTGAGTTCTTTTATATATACAGTTTTACTAGTTTCTTTTTAATAATATTTCATAATTACAACGTTCAGTAATAAATGCCACATGGTATAAAATATCGTACTAATTTTTTGCCAAAACTGAATTCACATTCTGTGGCACAGTTATGGTTTTCTTCGGCAAAGGCAATAACCGTAAGCTTGAATGCTGCATCATAAGAATTCCGTTTACGTTTCGGCATGATTGTTAATGAAATAATATCGTGGAAATGAAAAAAGGTATACAAATAGCTGTGACGATCGACAAATTATTAATGTTATATGTATATATATAAATTATATCGAAATTAATTTGTGTAATTGATTACTGCACCAGTAAAACAGTTGGTGTTGCCTAATTAATATTCATTAGGTTTGTACGTAATTGACTACTGTGTCAGTGAAACAAGCCGGTTTTGCTTATTTAATATTCATTAGGGTGGCCTTGTTTTCATTGGTATCGAGATCACACGAGGTCAGTAACTATTGATTCGGGAGCAAGAAGTTACGTAAGCCGCAAGTTGTTCCTATACCGGTCCCGTCTTACCACTGGTTGAATATTAAAACAAAGATCGATTTGCTTGTGTTAAATAACACACCGACTTCACTAGGTTCAAGTTTACTGGATTAGGACCACATATCATTATCTGTGGATCGTATTGTAAGCCGCCTAATAAACCTCTACTCGTGTCTTTTGGTTCAAACATGGGTGTGTTTACCGATACCAAGCCGATTTGTAAAAACAACATTAACGGATCACAAGAATCAAATAATGTTTTATTGCAGTGAATAAATATTAAAGGGAAGCACATGTAGTACTGTTGTGAGTTTGAAGCTATGTACTATGAGATGAGATCGTAATTTATAAACAAACCCATGACAGACTTGCAAAACGTCATTTACGACATGCCAAGGATATATATATATTTTTTTAGTTGACTCTCTTGTAAGTCGACCCTCTGGCTATTTGCAGAACATTTTGGTGTAAAAAATTCGACTTATAGGCGAAGATATACGGTAGGTCTATATGTACTCCAATACCTAACTTAATTTTTGTTTCTTGAATATACAGCTGCTTTCGCTTTTCATTAAATTTTGGTAACAGGGGAAAACAGTACATCTTGCATTCACCGTCGATTTTGTGGTTTAAAAAAAAACGGTGTGCATTATATTGTGGTTCATGTTTTTTTCCTTGGAAAATATACGCATTATACACGTGAAAATACGGTATGCCATTTGAATATCTAATAATGGCAGATTGGAATTAAAGTTACATATACAGTTCACAAAAACATGTTGTATTAAGGTTGAGTATCGTCAATATCATATATTGGAATAAAAATAATGTATTATGTTTGCAAGAGATTTGCATAATACAATTTGTATTCCTAATATATGATATTGACAATTTACTGACAAACACAAGGGTAATTAACTCTCTCTCTCTCTCTCTCTCTCTCTCTCTCTCTCTCTCTCTCTCTCTCTCACACACACACACACACACACACTATTAATGGTGACCTAGAAAACACACACACACTTAATGCTATACTAAATTTTAAAATGTAGTTGGCTTTATATACAAGTTACTCATATCAGCCTTTAAAAAAATAACCAAAAAACAGGAAAGAAATATAAAAATAAAAGTTCTTTTTTTTTTTATGTGTTTACTGGCATTTCACTGCAAACTTGTAACTGGCAAACCCAAACTTAAGTACTGGTACCGGCCTCAGTGGGTATAAAGCTGGTAGGTACAGTGTACGCAGCCCGTTACTGACTCCCACCCAGAGCTAGTTTTAATGACTGAATTACAACCTCATCTCTCCAACTACTAACAATTAACAACTAACCCACTGTCCTGGACAGACAACCCAGATGGCCACGGTTTGTGCCCAGGACACAATGTGCTTAAACCTTAAATGAATATAAGCATGAAAATATGTTGAAATGAAAATAAAAAGTACCATTAGTTACAGAATGCAGTTCAATACAGTAAGCACTTACTTTTCTTTTTCAGTTGCCAACCTCCTTAACTATTAAAACAACATGGTGCTAGAATTAAATGTTGTTAGCTTTTTATGCGTTACAAGCTTGAGCCTGTATTGTTTTTGAAGGTCAATACCTCAACTTGTATCTGACACCAGTATTTGTATGGACAGGATTTTCACTGCCACAGTCATCCATGAAGTTACAGAACAAAGAAGATTAATGTTGTTTAAGGCTAGTTCTAATGAACCGTGACAAATTCACATTTCAAAATGCACATTGACTGGAAACAGTAACAGCTAGTCTTCATTAGGAATGCAAATGGAAATCTATATTTCTTCACAGCAGTCAGAAATAATATTTTCTTTGCTACATCTATATCACTGAGACGTAATAACCTGAATAACAATACTGAAATAATTTAATTATTTTTAGACACAGAACGATAAAACTTATTTTACAACTTAAACTGATTAGTTTGACAAATCGTTTCCTCAAATGATGTGAAAAATGAAGCTACAACCGTCCACCATCTTCAACAGTAAAGTAAACTTTGTTTTGTATAATGATACCACTAGAGCACATGGATTTATCAAACATTTCACAGATGGTCTCAAGAGGAAACCCATTACATTTTTCCATTAGTAGCAAGGGATCTTTTAAATGTATCATCCCACAAACAGGATAGCACATACCACAGCCTTTGATACACCAGTCGTGGTGCATTGGCTGGAATGAGAAATAGCTCAATGGGCCCACCATCGAGGATTGATCCTAGACCATCCATGCATCAGGTAATCACTTTACCACAGGTCTATCTCCCACCCCATCTTCTATAGAAAAATGTTTCTAAAAAAATTACCGGTAATAACCAAAATAAAATATTATTGTGTAGTCTAACATTACAGGTCAAAGCTTTCCAATTAATTTGGTTTTTTAAAATCCTATTTCTAACATAAAAGTGTTGATCATTAAAATAAAAAGCAGATTATTATAATAGTAGTATAAGCATCAAGTGTACGGCACATTTAAAAAAAAACCTATCATATTAAAAAACCCACTCCAAAACCCCAGTACCGGTGAGGTACATGATATGCTCATCAATGGTTATCTTACTGATATGATTCAATTCACATAACAAGATGTTTCTATGATATTCAGAATATAAACAAATTATTTGATTTGTATCACAGTGACCTTGTAATTGTATCTTACACACAACAATCCCAAGTTATTCCTACATGTGAGGTTTGATGGTCTGTATACAAGCTATGATCTGGACAGGATTTGCTGTTATGTGCATCAGACTGTGAAAAGTAGGTCGCAATGACCTAGTAATAGTACGAGACACAATGCCATCTGAAGTTGTCCTACATGTGAGGTTTGATGATCCTATATGCATCTGCATGCAAAATATGGTCATAGACATGCACATAAAAAGAAATTCAACCACCAAAAAAAAAAAGGGGATTATTGTTCCAGTACAACACTGCATATCCAGGATTATACCGGTGACCTAAGATTTCAGTTTACTTTAGGGCACTTATTTAAAAAAAATTATTCTAAAGACAAAGCAATGGGGGGGAGGGGGGAGGGGGAGAGAGAGAGAGAGAGAGAGAGAGAGAGAGAGAGAGAGAGAGAGAGAGAGAGAGAGAGAGAGAGAGACAGACAGACAGACAGAGACTGTAATTAACACATACATGTACACTGAAATACTTCACATGTACACATTTATAATTAAGTGAATACTATAGAGACAGTTAGCACTTACTTTTCTGTCAACAAAAGGTTTCAGATCATTTGGTTGCTAACAGCTGAATCAATGAACAGTCTTTTACCAGCACAGTGTCGAAAGTCTGAAAATAATAAATAAATAAATAATAAATAAAAATATAAATATAAAATAAATATATAAATAATGTCCTATCATCAAGGAATACCACAACAAATTGATAAACCTGAGAAATAGTTCAAACATCGTTGAGTAATTAATAATTACAGTTTAAGGCAACATGGGTTTCAACATCACATCTGATGATGCCATTTTATTTTTATATTGTATTATCTTGTTCAGTGTGGGCAAAAACACCGGAAAATCCCCCACCTAAAAATAAAATACGAAGTGGTTTCAAATTTAATTCTAATGAATTATTTCTTTTCATCAGGGTTAGAGAGAGAAAAAACCAAAAGTCCCAAAACATCTTCAAATGAGTTTGCAAGTTGTTTTTGTGTGTGTTTTTTTTTTGGGGGGGGGGGGGGGAGGAGAGAGGACAAAAAGCCCAATTAGCTTTAAAAAAAGAAAGAAAAAAAAAAGATTTAAAATATCTTTATCCTTGATTGAAATCGAGGATGCCTCACAGCTTGAATGAAAAAGAAATGTTTTAGTTAACAATGCACTCAAAACATTTTACTTTCGGTTACACAGTGTCCGACATATGTTGGGATATTGATACCACTGGACTACATCCCGCCCCCTTCAGTTCGAATGAATGAATGTCTGAATAAATGTTTACCAGTTAAAAAACCAAAGTGCTACTGAAGGTCAAACAAAGCTAATGAATGAATAAATGACAGTACATAGCATATGGGCTGAATTTACAAAGCTTGTTTTTCTAAAATGCAGGTGTTTAAGCATTGTAAATGTTATGTAGCTACACACATGTAAGACATAAACAGGCTTTGTAAATTCGACTATATATATTTATCTTGAAGCAAAACATATTACTTTATAATGAATTAATTGAACACACTGCATGAACACCATGTATCAATAATACATCAAGAAAAGAACCACTGACACATCAGCATAAACAATAATAAAAAAACATAAAGCAAAAACATCTAGACTGTACGTAATACATGTATAATATAATTTAAAAAATGTAAAAAGACATTTTTTTTTAAAATAAAGAAATGACAGCAATTATTTTTTAGTTCAAGCAAGTATGAAATGAAAAAACAATGTGCACACTGTATGATCCCGCGTAGAAGGTCATACAAAAGTGTGCACATCGTTGTTTTTTTGTTCATACTTGCATGAACCAAAATATAATTGCAGTCAAATCTTATACAGTCAAACCTGTCCTAGCGGCCACCTGTACTCAGCGGTCACCTGCCTTTTGCAGCCACTTTTTTCCTCCCTAATGATTTATAATGTAAATGCACCTGTAATAAGCGGTCACCTGTCTAACATGGCCACCTAAATCAGATCCCAAATCGCTAAAACACCTGTATTAAGCGGCCATAGTTATACTATTCTATAAATCAGATATTTTAACAACAGCGATATGGTGCAGCAATTAACCAATCTTCACACCTTCAGGAATACTAGCACCCATTCATGCCGTCCCAACGTCTCCACTGTGTATCAATTAAGGAAGTATGACTGGCATGCTACGCTTGACATTTGTAAGTTCACTTACTATGACAATAGACCGCATGAAGTCTAAGGACATAAATAATTAAATGGAAGAAGAAAATAAACTGGTTAAGAATGGTTAATTTAATTTTATATGCATTATTTCTGAAGGAGACATGTCGAAAGTTGATTAGCAGTACAGATGGTAAACAAGAAACAACAACAAATGTTTTAAAGACTATATATGTGGCAACCTGTACTCAGCGGCCACCTGTCTTAAGTGGCCACTTTTATCTACTCCCTTGTGTGGCCGCTTAAGACAGGTTTGACTGTATATAATTAAATTTATATGCATACTTTAACAATACATAGCTGAATTTATTTTGTCTAGCTTTAAATATGCTTGTAGTATTGTTTGTGTAAACTTCATTGATACTTATCAGTTATGTCGCATAAGAATGCAAACATTCATCACTATTATTTGAATCATGTGATTTTTTGTCATTTGGTAAAAAAAATTAATAAGCGACACCATTTCCTCTAGCTGCTGTGTATTTTTTATGGACCATTTAGTTATATTGGAAGGAATTGTCCTATTCGTGTTTAGTTTATATTTTATGAAAGTGAATGAAGGGAACGTGACTACCATTTATGCTGTCGGTTAAACTGTTTCATTTTCACCAAAAGCAACTAGGCAACAAGTTACAGGCGACAGTCTCATGTCATGATTACTGAAGAGGTTTTGTTGTTTTTAATCAATGCGTATAGATCTACATGTCTATAGCAATTTCCATTAATTTATCGTATTTTGTTTTATATTGTTTTTATAGCTTTCACACGTTTTTTTTCCTCAAATTATCTAAATATGGTTGCCTGAATAATCCGGCTTGTTGCACAAGATTAGTGCGAGTCGGGGGGTGGTAGTAGGCATAGCATAAATATTTTTGATTCACTGAGATATGAAAAAAAAAAAGTAAGCACCTCTGGACCAATCAGATTGCCGTAAAGTGTATAGACGCAAAGAAAATTTAATTATATATATATAATACTAAATTACTTTGTCTGTGATGCCATTTTTATGAAACTCATGAACAGGTTTGGAATCTGATGAACGAAAGCTCGTCAGATAGCAATACTGTACAAAAGTTTCATAAAAATGGTATAACAGGCAAGCTAGTTTTTTATTTTATTTTATTACAAACCAACTGCAAACAAGCCGCAATGCAGAAGTTGAGACCTACTACATGTTATTTTTCTAAGAATTGCGTCAGCAAGTGATCTAAGTCACACCAATAGTAGTCATGTCATGTCATAGGGTTTAACGTGCACATTCAGAACAAGCTGTTGTAGCGCATGCCTGTCGTGGGTGCAGGAGCTTGCGAAGCAAGCTCTTTCG